>JARQGW010000037.1:0-48957 GCA_030710495.1 Labroides dimidiatus
CCCTAACCCTAACCTAACCCTAACCCTAACCCTAACCCTAACCCTACCCTAACCCTAACCCTAACCCTAACCCTAACCCTAACCTAACCCTAACCCTAACCCTAACCCTAACCCTAACCCTAACCCTAACCTAACCCTAACCCTAACCCTAACCCTAACCCTAACCCTAACCCTAACCCTAACCCTAACCCTAACCCACTAACCCTAACCCTAACCCTAACCTAACCCTAACCCTAACCCTAACCCTAACCTAACCCTAACCCTAACCCTAACCCTAACCCTAACCCTAACCCTAACCCTAACCCCTAACCCTAACCCTAACCCTAACCCTAACCTAACCCTAACCCTAACCCTAACCCTAACCCTAACCCTAACCATAACCCCTCTTCTCCACCCTAACCCTAAAACCCCACCCCACCCTAACCTTTACCTCCATCCCTCCCCCTCTCCTAACCCTAACCCTCCCCCCTTTCTAACCCTGACCTTTTTTCCCCCCCTCCTAACCCTAACCCTCCCCCTCTCCTAACCCTAACCCTCCCCCTCTCCTAACCCTAACCCTCCCCTCTCCTAACCCTAACCCTCCCCCTATCCTAACCCTAACCCTCCCCCCTTCTAGCCCTAACCCTAACCCTCACCTAACCCTAACCCTCCCCCTCTCCAACCCTAACCCTCCCCCTCTCCTAACCCTAACCCTCCTCCTCTCCTAACCCTAACCCTCCCCCTCTCCTAACCCTAACCATGTTTCCCCCTCTAAATCAAACCCACTCCCCTACCCTAACCCACCCTCCTTTTTCTTCCTCCCCCTAAAACCCCCCCACTCAAGTAGAGGTATGATCAATGGAGAATCCAATGGTGTACTGTGTCTATTAACTAACATTGTGCATGCGTCTGTAAGACTAATTCTTTAACATGAGTGAATATTAATGCATGGGTTGCATATGTGTGTATATAGATCTATTTTTTCATGTATTTATTTATTTATTTATTCATCAACTTTTTACAGATATAGATTAATATATAATACTGGGAGCTTTGACATCTAGCACTTATGAATCCAGGATGTCCTACTCCCATTGTGTGATTGATGGCACTTAACATGAGCACTTACCGTGTGGAATTGAAAGACACAGGCACAGAACAGGGGTACTAGCAACCTGATTGATGCTCCATTGATATAACCCTCTTCCCTTTCCCCAAATCACTTTTGCCTTCCCCTAATCCCAAAAAATCCCCCCTAAAACCTCCCTTTTCTTTTCATCCCTTCCCTCCAACCCCTACCCCAAGCCCCCCGACACCTCCTTCTTTCCCGAAACTGGGTTTTCATCCTTTCCCTCCCTTTATCTCACCCTCCCTTTCCATTCCACTACCCGAACCAGGGTTTTCATCCCTTCCCTCTATCCCCCCCCCCCTCCCCTCCCCCCCTCCTACTCCACTACCCGAACCAGGGTTTTCATCCCTTCCCTCCCCTAACCTCCCCCTCCCCTTTTCCTACTCCACTACCCGAACCAGGGTCTTCATCCCTTCCCTCCTTAAACCCCCCCCCCTCCTTCTCCACTACCCGAACCAGGGTCTTCATCCCTTCCCTCCCCAAACCTCCTCCTCCCTCCTTCCTACTCCACTACCCGAATCAGGGTTTTCATCCCTTCCCTCTTTGACCCTCCTCCCCCTTTCTATTCCACTACCCGAACCAGGGTTTTCATCCCTCCCCTCTATTACTCTCCCTACCCCCCTCCTTTTCCACTACCCGAACCAGGGTCTTCATCCCTTCCCTCCCTTAACCTCCCCCTCCCCTTTTCCTACACCACTACCCGAACCAGGGTCTTCATCCCTTCCCTCTTTGACCCTCTCCCCCTCTCCTACTCCACTACCCGAACCAGGGTTTTCATCCCTCCCCTCCCCGAACCTCCCCCTCCCCCCTTCCTACTCCACTACCCGAATCAGGGTTTTCATCCCTTCCCTCTTTGACCCTCCTCCCCCTTTCTATCCCACTACCCGAACCAGGGTTTTCATCCCTCCCCTCTATTACTCTCCCTACCCCCCTCCTTTTCCACTACCCGAACCAGGGTTTTCATCCCTTCCCTCTTTGCCCCCCTCCCCCTTTCCTACTCCACTACCCGAACCAGGGTTTTCATCCCCTTCCCCCTTTTACCCCTCCTGCCCCCCCTCTTTCCCATTACACCACCTGAACCAGGGTTTTCATACCTTCCCTCTTTTCCTCTCCCCTTTCTTTTTATCCCACTACCCGAAACGGGGTCTTCATCCCTTCCCTCCTTAAATAAACAAACAAAACCCCCCCCCCCCCCCTTTTTTTCTTCCTCCCCCCAATGACACAAGACCTGACTCACCAGACAGGACGGACACCTCTTCTCCACACAAATCGAGAGGTTACCTGCTCGTGGCTGCTGCCTGGAACCCTCTTCTCCTGTCGAATTTTGGTTAAGTTTATGTAAAGACTGAGTTGAACTTTATGCGTTGAACATTAAAAATGCTCTTACAAAGAGAAAAAACGAAAATAAGGGTGTCTGGTTGTTTTACTTCACTTACCATCAGTTATTTGCTCATAGAGTATACCTGTGCTCCTTATGATCTGCATAAACACTTAAGCTAACATCTCACTATTATGACCACAAATTCACTGTCAATAGTATCTTTAAGTGCATATTGGTAATGGCTCACATATGTACACATTAAGGACAACTCTGGATCAAGACCTTACAGATACATACATGGTTTAGAGGGTTTGTTGCTGTACCTGGGATGTTGCGGTGGAAACTCATCAAGATTCCGCCTTTCCTTCTAAGATAAAGGGCATAGTTAACAGAGTGTATGGTCAATGTTGTATCAATGGTATACTGTGTCTATCTTACTAACATTCTGCATGTTTATAGTACTTTTTCTAACTCGAGTGAATTTCCATGCATGTGTGTGTATACGTTCACATATTTATAAATTTTAATAAGTTATACAAGTGGGATCTTTGACTTCTAGCTCCTATGAATTCTAGATGTCCTACTCCCATTGTGTGGTTGCCAAGCACTTAAAATAAGCACTTAATATTAGCACTTAATATTAGCACTTAATATTAGCACTTAATATTAGTACTTATTGCATGGGGGTGAAGAACACAGATACAGAACAGGGTTACTTTCAACCTTTATTGATGCTCCATGGACACATAGCTCAGAACGGGTGGTTCCACAGCAGTCCCAGACAGTATACACTCATTCTGAATTACCATAGTAGTCTACAATACACAGCCTGACAATACATTCCTTTTATTCTCCTAGGCCTTTTATTTGGTCCAGGCTCACATGGGTCCGGGGAGCGCACGACAGAATGGATATCCATCCAGACATGGTCTATTACCTGACCTTGCTCCTGTTGCTAGAATCATGTATAATGAATGCTCTGGAGTTGAACAATGCTCGGGTTCCTGGCCGGGCGTTCTCTGGATCCTGTGGGGATGAGGACTATTAGATGCTTTTTCCTGTTTCTTTCTCGGCGGGGAGGGGGGGACTCGAACCCCGCTCTTCAGGGGACAGGAGCATTGCCAGTACCACTAGGCTACCCTTCCACATACGCACACTACAGCCTTTCAAAAGGACACCGCAATCACTTATATTATAAACACATAGGGGTCATACCTCCAGAGTACTTTGGAGACCCAAGAACAACAGCCGTATCGGTGCTGGCTTTGATCCTCCACGCAGCAGCCGCAACACCCGTGCCCGCTGGTTCTTCTTTTTGTCTGGGGAACACTCCTGGTCCCGGGCGGGGAGTTGAACCAGGACCTACCGAGGGAGGGAGCAATTCCCTGCACATCACCCACAATCGCTGTGTGGAACGTCCACACTCCCACCACCAAGATAGTAGATCAGTAGGCCAGTGCAAAAAAGCATAGACATGACTTTCTAACCCCAACCCAAACCCCAACCCTAACCCAGCCAGTGCCACTGATCTACCGCTGACATGGACTTTTGCAGGACCACCGGGGCTTGAACCGGTGTTCCATGGATTCTGGGGCAGAGTCTCAACCATGCGAGCTACAGAGCTGATACACCCTGAGACCACATCCACAGTTCAACACTAGGAGCACCACACACACAAACCAGTCACCGCCCCTTCAGGGCACCTATCAGGATACAGAACACTTTTCCCTCCAAAATTCAAACTCCAACAACCACTCAGACACAGAGACACACACCACACTCCAACAACACTCATACTGATTGGCCGTTTGGATCTTGCAGGGGGGAACCCACTCCCCCTCCTGCAACATTCAAGAATAGGCTGTAGTCGGCCTGACATCCCTTTACCCTCTGAAGAAGCAATGAAAATTGCGAAACGTCAGGGCATACAAGGGATTCTACTCCGGGGCACACAACCCTCTCTCGTTTATAGTTAGTTTTGTAAAAAAATTGTTGTTTACCAACCACTTCCAGCTTTTTGGACTTAGTTAAAGGTAGTATTTTTAACCATCTGTGGGGGGGCCTGCCATTGGCTTCGCGGCCAGAGCAGGGCCTGACCCCTCCGGGTGGACTTGTCACTCACCTTGTTTGTGGAGTTTCTTTTTGTCTTTCTCAAAACGGAACTGGACACCGGAGGACTCCGCACCAACCATCACCACCATACACACACACACTGACAGGACCCGGCTGCGTTACAGTATCCAGACCCGGACACAACACCCCTGCAAGAAAGGTAAGGACCCCTCACTTGATGGTTAAAAAATGTTTCCATTCAAAGACAGGACTGTGCCCTCGAGTAGGCAGGCTTTCACCACCACACACACCACATACACTACACACACACGCACTAGCATAGCCCCACAGGCATACACACACACGCACACACACACACCACGTCTACTTATACCACCCACACACAAGCAGCAAACACCCAGCACTACCAAGACACATAACAGACACACACTGAGAGCCACACACACAGACCCATACCCCACACACACACTCACACACCCACCCGACCCACAAACAAGAGCACTTAGTAAGCAGTTTTTTAAACTCATTCAGGCCACACACCACAAACACATCACAGACACAGCCCTCGCCACGAACACCTTCCCACCTGGCATGATGAAACAGATTAACAAGTTAACAGGATTCATCAAACCAGCAATACCCACAACCCAGGTACACCATAAAGTGCAGGACAACACTCACAACTGGATGAGAATGAACATGACCATTTTACAGGAGCATTACCAGGCACAGATCACCGCAATTACAGGCACCCCCAATAACCCAGTAGCACTCCAGATAGCAATAGGATGGGCCCACAAACGATACGGCAGTAGACTAAGACAGGAAACCATTCATACAGTACAACACATACTCAACACCCACACTCAGCCACGCTCACTCACCACATGCCCTCAACACACCCCGTCCACCACCACACAAACACAGCGGTCCACAACCACCACACCTACACAACTGACTACACCCATCACATACATACCAGGCACTACACTTAACGCACACATACCACAATCCACACTCACCGGACAGACATCACGGGACACACTCATCACACACATAAAACACCCCATACCCACCACCATATCCACCAGAACCATTCTCCCACCCATCACCAGAAACAGGATTAGCCTGGACAGCTCCCTCCCTCCCATACCAGAACTAGCAGATGAGAAGGAGTTTCCCCCACTACCAGCACCTAACAAACTCTCTCTGTTCCCCGTTCCCTACACCACCCTGCCTAAACAAGTAATCAAACCTAAACCGGTCAACACTAGAACACCATTACTCCCGACTCCCCACACTGCACCCGTGAAGACAACAACCACGTTTTCCAATTCTAGATACACCCCTTTCCCCAAAACTTCAAACCGACTAACAGGACCTATAAAACGAAACCCCCCCCTCCCCACACACACAACAAACATACCACAGCAACCAACCCCCAAGCACTCTCCGCACACATCCACACCTATCACCAGGAATAATAAACCCTCACCACCTCTCTCACCAATCTCACCCACAGCACACCATAAAATCACCACCTCAACCCTCTCACCACCACCCATTATGCCGGAATTAAGACCCACATCCCCACTCACAACTACCCCGTCGCTTGGGCCACCCAGAATACCCCTCAAAGTTGCCGTACAAATCCACCAACCTCCGGCCTCCATCCAACGCAGTACACGCGACCTTTCCTCCGTCTCACTCAATACACATAGTGGCTCAAACGTCTCCGTCCTCACAAATGACACCATATCTTCCCTCTGCTCCTCCCCCACAGGCGGTGCTGGCGTCCGGTCTGACCAGGTCGGGCGGCCGACCTTGAGTCCCCATGGAAAGGGCTTTCCACTCATGAAAAAAGAGGCGGAAAACATGATGAGCGGGATTGTAAAGGCTAACATTGCCTTAACACAAACCCAATCTGACCCCTCTGCGTACCAAACGTTAGAGGCTCCGCAGCCCGGCCTGTCTTCACCGGAGGCCAGCACTTCCGCGCACTTACACCAGCACACAATCGACACAACACACACTTCACCCCCACTCACACGACAACTGACCCCCATTCTCCCTGGGAAATTCAAACCCAAATACCACCCAGCCAGACCCAACAGGAAGATTCAAGACTGGCATTTCAAGGCACATAAACAGGTGCTGGTACTGGGGGACTCCAACATCAATAGGATCCCCGCCCATAACAACCCAAACATCCAGTTAGATAGTTACCCGGGTGCCAACTTTTACCACTTCCTAAAGATTTGCGAAAAGACAACCCCCATTCCCCTGGCTAAAATCGTACTCTTCTCAATAGGCATCAACAATAAGGACCAGGACCCCAGACAGACCTCATGTAAGCAGCTAAAAGCCCTGTATAAACAGGCAACGGTCACCTTCCCAAATGCAGATATCTATTTTGCAGTCATGAACTTCTCTCCCAATCTCACCACAATCCAAAAAGACAATCTCAGGCACATAAACAATACCATAGCCACCTACTTTCCATGTCTCCTGGAGATCCCGCACGACACATTCGCTACTCAACCAGATAATATCCACTGGACCCCCGCAACAGCCAAACTCATTTTTGACAACTGGACAGCACAACTAAATTTATAAATAGACCTAAATCAAAACCAGAACACAACGTATCCCCGCTATCCACCGCAACAATTACACCGGACCCAGTACAATCCATAAACCCCAATCTGGGTTGGAACTCTACATCTAACATATTAAACCTGTCACAATTGTTCACCCCATCCACACACCAGATCCATCTCTTACAGAAGGGTCTATCATTTATCCCAAGACCACGGGAATTTGATTTTGAGGAGCTCCATAGAGACCTCCATAATTATCATAGACGGATTAAAATAATTAGTCATTTTGCCCAGTCAAACTCTTCATATACACATAAACCCTTCACACATCCATCCAATTGGGAACCAAACACGAACCATGTGGATCACAACATCCAAGAACTGCTCCGAAAGGACAGACAGGCCTTGCGTACATTTCGGGCCCCCAGAGACTTACCAGACAACCTGTCGGGGGCCGAACGCAGAGCCCTGTCTGAACTTAAACGTAATCCCAATATAATTATTAAACCGGCGGATAAAGGATCAAAAATAGTCATAATGGATAGAAATCAATATCTCATTGAAGCCGACAAACAACTCTCCAATATCCAGTACTACAAGAAAATCCCAAACAGCATGCAATCCCAGACACAGTCCAAACTACGGGCAATAATCACCTCATTATACAATAAGAAATGCATCACAAACAAACAAAAACACTTCCTTTTTGGACCAGATAACCCCCGCCCTAGACAATTTTATCTACTTCCTAAAATACACAAAGAACCACACACCTGGACCATCCCCTTTGAGGTCCCTCCCGGCAGACCCATAGTATCAGACTGCAACAGCACTTCTTACAACATCTCATTATATATAGACCATTTCCTGGGCCCTCTCTCCACCAAGCACCCAAGCTACATTAAGGACACATATCATTTCCTGGAGCTTATCAGATCCATGGATGTCCCGGCACAAGCACAACTGTTTACCATAGATGTGGATAGTTTGTACACCAACATCCACACACAGTCGGGATTACAAGCAGTTCAATCCATTTTCCGGAAATACCCGGACAACAACAGACCAGAACACGAAATCATATCACTGTTGGAGATTTGTCTGAACAATAATGACTTTATGTTTAACAACCAACACTTCCTCCAGGTTCACGGGACAGCCATGGGTCAACGATACGCACCATCATATGCAAACATCTACATGAGTGAGTGGGAGCAAGAAGCACTGGCCAAATGCACGCACACACCGCTAATCTATCTCCGCTACCTGGACGATATTTTCGGTGTATGGACACACGATATCTCACTGTTTCCTGCTTTTATCGAAACGCTAAACAGCCACCATCCATCGATTAAAGTTAAGTACACGATAGACGCAGCACAGGTCAACTTTTTGGACACAACCGTCTTTTTTCAACATGCCAACGCCACACATAAGACTATCCTTACTAAGGTTTACTTTAAACCAACAGACACCCATGCACTGTTGCACAAATCCAGTTATCATCCTAAGCATACATTCAAGGGAATCATTAAATCACAGATAATCAGATTCCATCGTATCTCATCAAGACCATCCGATCTGCACCACTCGATTAGTATCCTCTTCAAGGCGCTTAGAGAACGAGGCTACTCTAAACGATTTCTCAGACATATTAAATACAGCACCTTGGCCACCCTTGCTCACACTCACTCTGATCATACTCCATCCCAGGTCCCCAGACACCCAGAAACCCCACTTCCAGGTTCCCAGGCCCCGGTGCACGAACCTGAATTCCACTCACCAGCTAGGAAACTCATCCCCTTTGTATCAACTTTCTCCCATAGAGTCACCACACTACACCGCACCATCAAACACAACTACAACACCTTCCAACCAACACTACCACCACTCCAGAACCACACAACCATCTCAGCATATCGTAAAAACAAAAGCCTGCGGGACCTCTTAGTGAGATCCAAATTCACAAACCACAGACCAACACTACTCTCTCAACAACACATGCATTACAGACACAGGAAATTCATTCACAATCCCTACAGCAAGGTATCCTATCCTACATTGGGCTCATTCTCACTCAACACGACCAACGTAGTATACATCATCACATGCACCACCTGCACCAAACATTACATAGGGGAAACAAAACACAGCATACTTACCCGGTTAAAGCAGCACCTTTACAACATAAGGGAAGGTGACCTTAACACACCCCTGGTACAGCATTTTCAACACCATTCTCCAAGCAGTCTCGTCATTTCTGGTTTGGAGTCAAATGATCGTTGGACCAGCGGGCAGCGGAAACGAGCAGAAAAAATCTGGATAGCACGGTTCAACACAACGGTTCCCAGAGGTCTAAACGCTGACTAACCAACAGACTGGTAACTCTAACCCTCCCTCTCATATTTCTAACCCCTTGTCCTCTTCTACCCTCACCCCAACCTAACCATAACCCCTCTTCTCCACCCTAACCCTAAAACCCCACCCCACCCTAACCTTTACCTCCATCCCTCCCCCTCTCCTAACCCTAACCCTCCCCCCTTTCTAACCCTGACCTTTTTTCCCCCCCTCCTAACCCTAACCCTCCCCCTCTCCTAACCCTAACCCTCCCCCTCTCCTAACCCTAACCCTCCCCTCTCCTAACCCTAACCCTCCCCCTATCCTAACCCTAACCCTCCCCCCTTCTAGCCCTAACCCTAACCCTCACCTAACCCTAACCCTCCCCCTCTCCAACCCTAACCCTCCCCCTCTCCTAACCCTAACCCTCCTCCTCTCCTAACCCTAACCCTCCCCCTCTCCTAACCCTAACCATGTTTCCCCCTCTAAATCAAACCCACTCCCCTACCCTAACCCACCCTCCTTTTTCTTCCTCCCCCTAAAACCCCCCCACTCAAGTAGAGGTATGATCAATGGAGAATCCAATGGTGTACTGTGTCTATTAACTAACATTGTGCATGCGTCTGTAAGACTAATTCTTTAACATGAGTGAATATTAATGCATGGGTTGCATATGTGTGTATATAGATCTATTTTTTCATGTATTTATTTATTTATTTATTCATCAACTTTTTACAGATATAGATTAATATATAATACTGGGAGCTTTGACATCTAGCACTTATGAATCCAGGATGTCCTACTCCCATTGTGTGATTGATGGCACTTAACATGAGCACTTACCGTGTGGAATTGAAAGACACAGGCACAGAACAGGGGTACTAGCAACCTGATTGATGCTCCATTGATATAACCCTCTTCCCTTTCCCCAAATCACTTTTGCCTTCCCCTAATCCCAAAAAATCCCCCCTAAAACCTCCCTTTTCTTTTCATCCCTTCCCTCCAACCCCTACCCCAAGCCCCCCGACACCTCCTTCTTTCCCGAAACTGGGTTTTCATCCTTTCCCTCCCTTTATCTCACCCTCCCTTTCCATTCCACTACCCGAACCAGGGTTTTCATCCCTTCCCTCTATCCCCCCCCCCCTCCCCTCCCCCCCTCCTACTCCACTACCCGAACCAGGGTTTTCATCCCTTCCCTCCCCTAACCTCCCCCTCCCCTTTTCCTACTCCACTACCCGAACCAGGGTCTTCATCCCTTCCCTCCTTAAACCCCCCCCCCCTCCTTCTCCACTACCCGAACCAGGGTCTTCATCCCTTCCCTCCCCAAACCTCCTCCTCCCTCCTTCCTACTCCACTACCCGAATCAGGGTTTTCATCCCTTCCCTCTTTGACCCTCCTCCCCCTTTCTATTCCACTACCCGAACCAGGGTTTTCATCCCTCCCCTCTATTACTCTCCCTACCCCCCTCCTTTTCCACTACCCGAACCAGGGTCTTCATCCCTTCCCTCCCTTAACCTCCCCCTCCCCTTTTCCTACACCACTACCCGAACCAGGGTCTTCATCCCTTCCCTCTTTGACCCTCTCCCCCTCTCCTACTCCACTACCCGAACCAGGGTTTTCATCCCTCCCCTCCCCGAACCTCCCCCTCCCCCCTTCCTACTCCACTACCCGAATCAGGGTTTTCATCCCTTCCCTCTTTGACCCTCCTCCCCCTTTCTATCCCACTACCCGAACCAGGGTTTTCATCCCTCCCCTCTATTACTCTCCCTACCCCCCTCCTTTTCCACTACCCGAACCAGGGTTTTCATCCCTTCCCTCTTTGCCCCCCTCCCCCTTTCCTACTCCACTACCCGAACCAGGGTTTTCATCCCCTTCCCCCTTTTACCCCTCCTGCCCCCCCTCTTTCCCATTACACCACCTGAACCAGGGTTTTCATACCTTCCCTCTTTTCCTCTCCCCTTTCTTTTTATCCCACTACCCGAAACGGGGTCTTCATCCCTTCCCTCCTTAAATAAACAAACAAAACCCCCCCCCCCCCCCTTTTTTTCTTCCTCCCCCCAATGACACAAGACCTGACTCACCAGACAGGACGGACACCTCTTCTCCACACAAATCGAGAGGTTACCTGCTCGTGGCTGCTGCCTGGAACCCTCTTCTCCTGTCGAATTTTGGTTAAGTTTATGTAAAGACTGAGTTGAACTTTATGCGTTGAACATTAAAAATGCTCTTACAAAGAGAAAAAACGAAAATAAGGGTGTCTGGTTGTTTTACTTCACTTACCATCAGTTATTTGCTCATAGAGTATACCTGTGCTCCTTATGATCTGCATAAACACTTAAGCTAACATCTCACTATTATGACCACAAATTCACTGTCAATAGTATCTTTAAGTGCATATTGGTAATGGCTCACATATGTACACATTAAGGACAACTCTGGATCAAGACCTTACAGATACATACATGGTTTAGAGGGTTTGTTGCTGTACCTGGGATGTTGCGGTGGAAACTCATCAAGATTCCGCCTTTCCTTCTAAGATAAAGGGCATAGTTAACAGAGTGTATGGTCAATGTTGTATCAATGGTATACTGTGTCTATCTTACTAACATTCTGCATGTTTATAGTACTTTTTCTAACTCGAGTGAATTTCCATGCATGTGTGTGTATACGTTCACATATTTATAAATTTTAATAAGTTATACAAGTGGGATCTTTGACTTCTAGCTCCTATGAATTCTAGATGTCCTACTCCCATTGTGTGGTTGCCAAGCACTTAAAATAAGCACTTAATATTAGCACTTAATATTAGCACTTAATATTAGCACTTAATATTAGTACTTATTGCATGGGGGTGAAGAACACAGATACAGAACAGGGTTACTTTCAACCTTTATTGATGCTCCATGGACACATAGCTCAGAACGGGTGGTTCCACAGCAGTCCCAGACAGTATACACTCATTCTGAATTACCATAGTAGTCTACAATACACAGCCTGACAATACATTCCTTTTATTCTCCTAGGCCTTTTATTTGGTCCAGGCTCACATGGGTCCGGGGAGCGCACGACAGAATGGATATCCATCCAGACATGGTCTATTACCTGACCTTGCTCCTGTTGCTAGAATCATGTATAATGAATGCTCTGGAGTTGAACAATGCTCGGGTTCCTGGCCGGGCGTTCTCTGGATCCTGTGGGGATGAGGACTATTAGATGCTTTTTCCTGTTTCTTTCTCGGCGGGGAGGGGGGGACTCGAACCCCGCTCTTCAGGGGACAGGAGCATTGCCAGTACCACTAGGCTACCCTTCCACATACGCACACTACAGCCTTTCAAAAGGACACCGCAATCACTTATATTATAAACACATAGGGGTCATACCTCCAGAGTACTTTGGAGACCCAAGAACAACAGCCGTATCGGTGCTGGCTTTGATCCTCCACGCAGCAGCCGCAACACCCGTGCCCGCTGGTTCTTCTTTTTGTCTGGGGAACACTCCTGGTCCCGGGCGGGGAGTTGAACCAGGACCTACCGAGGGAGGGAGCAATTCCCTGCACATCACCCACAATCGCTGTGTGGAACGTCCACACTCCCACCACCAAGATAGTAGATCAGTAGGCCAGTGCAAAAAAGCATAGACATGACTTTCTAACCCCAACCCAAACCCCAACCCTAACCCAGCCAGTGCCACTGATCTACCGCTGACATGGACTTTTGCAGGACCACCGGGGCTTGAACCGGTGTTCCATGGATTCTGGGGCAGAGTCTCAACCATGCGAGCTACAGAGCTGATACACCCTGAGACCACATCCACAGTTCAACACTAGGAGCACCACACACACAAACCAGTCACCGCCCCTTCAGGGCACCTATCAGGATACAGAACACTTTTCCCTCCAAAATTCAAACTCCAACAACCACTCAGACACAGAGACACACACCACACTCCAACAACACTCATACTGATTGGCCGTTTGGATCTTGCAGGGGGGAACCCACTCCCCCTCCTGCAACATTCAAGAATAGGCTGTAGTCGGCCTGACATCCCTTTACCCTCTGAAGAAGCAATGAAAATTGCGAAACGTCAGGGCATACAAGGGATTCTACTCCGGGGCACACAACCCTCTCTCGTTTATAGTTAGTTTTGTAAAAAAATTGTTGTTTACCAACCACTTCCAGCTTTTTGGACTTAGTTAAAGGTAGTATTTTTAACCATCTGTGGGGGGGCCTGCCATTGGCTTCGCGGCCAGAGCAGGGCCTGACCCCTCCGGGTGGACTTGTCACTCACCTTGTTTGTGGAGTTTCTTTTTGTCTTTCTCAAAACGGAACTGGACACCGGAGGACTCCGCACCAACCATCACCACCATACACACACACACTGACAGGACCCGGCTGCGTTACAGTATCCAGACCCGGACACAACACCCCTGCAAGAAAGGTAAGGACCCCTCACTTGATGGTTAAAAAATGTTTCCATTCAAAGACAGGACTGTGCCCTCGAGTAGGCAGGCTTTCACCACCACACACACCACATACACTACACACACACGCACTAGCATAGCCCCACAGGCATACACACACACGCACACACACACACCACGTCTACTTATACCACCCACACACAAGCAGCAAACACCCAGCACTACCAAGACACATAACAGACACACACTGAGAGCCACACACACAGACCCATACCCCACACACACACTCACACACCCACCCGACCCACAAACAAGAGCACTTAGTAAGCAGTTTTTTAAACTCATTCAGGCCACACACCACAAACACATCACAGACACAGCCCTCGCCACGAACACCTTCCCACCTGGCATGATGAAACAGATTAACAAGTTAACAGGATTCATCAAACCAGCAATACCCACAACCCAGGTACACCATAAAGTGCAGGACAACACTCACAACTGGATGAGAATGAACATGACCATTTTACAGGAGCATTACCAGGCACAGATCACCGCAATTACAGGCACCCCCAATAACCCAGTAGCACTCCAGATAGCAATAGGATGGGCCCACAAACGATACGGCAGTAGACTAAGACAGGAAACCATTCATACAGTACAACACATACTCAACACCCACACTCAGCCACGCTCACTCACCACATGCCCTCAACACACCCCGTCCACCACCACACAAACACAGCGGTCCACAACCACCACACCTACACAACTGACTACACCCATCACATACATACCAGGCACTACACTTAACGCACACATACCACAATCCACACTCACCGGACAGACATCACGGGACACACTCATCACACACATAAAACACCCCATACCCACCACCATATCCACCAGAACCATTCTCCCACCCATCACCAGAAACAGGATTAGCCTGGACAGCTCCCTCCCTCCCATACCAGAACTAGCAGATGAGAAGGAGTTTCCCCCACTACCAGCACCTAACAAACTCTCTCTGTTCCCCGTTCCCTACACCACCCTGCCTAAACAAGTAATCAAACCTAAACCGGTCAACACTAGAACACCATTACTCCCGACTCCCCACACTGCACCCGTGAAGACAACAACCACGTTTTCCAATTCTAGATACACCCCTTTCCCCAAAACTTCAAACCGACTAACAGGACCTATAAAACGAAACCCCCCCCTCCCCACACACACAACAAACATACCACAGCAACCAACCCCCAAGCACTCTCCGCACACATCCACACCTATCACCAGGAATAATAAACCCTCACCACCTCTCTCACCAATCTCACCCACAGCACACCATAAAATCACCACCTCAACCCTCTCACCACCACCCATTATGCCGGAATTAAGACCCACATCCCCACTCACAACTACCCCGTCGCTTGGGCCACCCAGAATACCCCTCAAAGTTGCCGTACAAATCCACCAACCTCCGGCCTCCATCCAACGCAGTACACGCGACCTTTCCTCCGTCTCACTCAATACACATAGTGGCTCAAACGTCTCCGTCCTCACAAATGACACCATATCTTCCCTCTGCTCCTCCCCCACAGGCGGTGCTGGCGTCCGGTCTGACCAGGTCGGGCGGCCGACCTTGAGTCCCCATGGAAAGGGCTTTCCACTCATGAAAAAAGAGGCGGAAAACATGATGAGCGGGATTGTAAAGGCTAACATTGCCTTAACACAAACCCAATCTGACCCCTCTGCGTACCAAACGTTAGAGGCTCCGCAGCCCGGCCTGTCTTCACCGGAGGCCAGCACTTCCGCGCACTTACACCAGCACACAATCGACACAACACACACTTCACCCCCACTCACACGACAACTGACCCCCATTCTCCCTGGGAAATTCAAACCCAAATACCACCCAGCCAGACCCAACAGGAAGATTCAAGACTGGCATTTCAAGGCACATAAACAGGTGCTGGTACTGGGGGACTCCAACATCAATAGGATCCCCGCCCATAACAACCCAAACATCCAGTTAGATAGTTACCCGGGTGCCAACTTTTACCACTTCCTAAAGATTTGCGAAAAGACAACCCCCATTCCCCTGGCTAAAATCGTACTCTTCTCAATAGGCATCAACAATAAGGACCAGGACCCCAGACAGACCTCATGTAAGCAGCTAAAAGCCCTGTATAAACAGGCAACGGTCACCTTCCCAAATGCAGATATCTATTTTGCAGTCATGAACTTCTCTCCCAATCTCACCACAATCCAAAAAGACAATCTCAGGCACATAAACAATACCATAGCCACCTACTTTCCATGTCTCCTGGAGATCCCGCACGACACATTCGCTACTCAACCAGATAATATCCACTGGACCCCCGCAACAGCCAAACTCATTTTTGACAACTGGACAGCACAACTAAATTTATAAATAGACCTAAATCAAAACCAGAACACAACGTATCCCCGCTATCCACCGCAACAATTACACCGGACCCAGTACAATCCATAAACCCCAATCTGGGTTGGAACTCTACATCTAACATATTAAACCTGTCACAATTGTTCACCCCATCCACACACCAGATCCATCTCTTACAGAAGGGTCTATCATTTATCCCAAGACCACGGGAATTTGATTTTGAGGAGCTCCATAGAGACCTCCATAATTATCATAGACGGATTAAAATAATTAGTCATTTTGCCCAGTCAAACTCTTCATATACACATAAACCCTTCACACATCCATCCAATTGGGAACCAAACACGAACCATGTGGATCACAACATCCAAGAACTGCTCCGAAAGGACAGACAGGCCTTGCGTACATTTCGGGCCCCCAGAGACTTACCAGACAACCTGTCGGGGGCCGAACGCAGAGCCCTGTCTGAACTTAAACGTAATCCCAATATAATTATTAAACCGGCGGATAAAGGATCAAAAATAGTCATAATGGATAGAAATCAATATCTCATTGAAGCCGACAAACAACTCTCCAATATCCAGTACTACAAGAAAATCCCAAACAGCATGCAATCCCAGACACAGTCCAAACTACGGGCAATAATCACCTCATTATACAATAAGAAATGCATCACAAACAAACAAAAACACTTCCTTTTTGGACCAGATAACCCCCGCCCTAGACAATTTTATCTACTTCCTAAAATACACAAAGAACCACACACCTGGACCATCCCCTTTGAGGTCCCTCCCGGCAGACCCATAGTATCAGACTGCAACAGCACTTCTTACAACATCTCATTATATATAGACCATTTCCTGGGCCCTCTCTCCACCAAGCACCCAAGCTACATTAAGGACACATATCATTTCCTGGAGCTTATCAGATCCATGGATGTCCCGGCACAAGCACAACTGTTTACCATAGATGTGGATAGTTTGTACACCAACATCCACACACAGTCGGGATTACAAGCAGTTCAATCCATTTTCCGGAAATACCCGGACAACAACAGACCAGAACACGAAATCATATCACTGTTGGAGATTTGTCTGAACAATAATGACTTTATGTTTAACAACCAACACTTCCTCCAGGTTCACGGGACAGCCATGGGTCAACGATACGCACCATCATATGCAAACATCTACATGAGTGAGTGGGAGCAAGAAGCACTGGCCAAATGCACGCACACACCGCTAATCTATCTCCGCTACCTGGACGATATTTTCGGTGTATGGACACACGATATCTCACTGTTTCCTGCTTTTATCGAAACGCTAAACAGCCACCATCCATCGATTAAAGTTAAGTACACGATAGACGCAGCACAGGTCAACTTTTTGGACACAACCGTCTTTTTTCAACATGCCAACGCCACACATAAGACTATCCTTACTAAGGTTTACTTTAAACCAACAGACACCCATGCACTGTTGCACAAATCCAGTTATCATCCTAAGCATACATTCAAGGGAATCATTAAATCACAGATAATCAGATTCCATCGTATCTCATCAAGACCATCCGATCTGCACCACTCGATTAGTATCCTCTTCAAGGCGCTTAGAGAACGAGGCTACTCTAAACGATTTCTCAGACATATTAAATACAGCACCTTGGCCACCCTTGCTCACACTCACTCTGATCATACTCCATCCCAGGTCCCCAGACACCCAGAAACCCCACTTCCAGGTTCCCAGGCCCCGGTGCACGAACCTGAATTCCACTCACCAGCTAGGAAACTCATCCCCTTTGTATCAACTTTCTCCCATAGAGTCACCACACTACACCGCACCATCAAACACAACTACAACACCTTCCAACCAACACTACCACCACTCCAGAACCACACAACCATCTCAGCATATCGTAAAAACAAAAGCCTGCGGGACCTCTTAGTGAGATCCAAATTCACAAACCACAGACCAACACTACTCTCTCAACAACACATGCATTACAGACACAGGAAATTCATTCACAATCCCTACAGCAAGGTATCCTATCCTACATTGGGCTCATTCTCACTCAACACGACCAACGTAGTATACATCATCACATGCACCACCTGCACCAAACATTACATAGGGGAAACAAAACACAGCATACTTACCCGGTTAAAGCAGCACCTTTACAACATAAGGGAAGGTGACCTTAACACACCCCTGGTACAGCATTTTCAACACCATTCTCCAAGCAGTCTCGTCATTTCTGGTTTGGAGTCAAATGATCGTTGGACCAGCGGGCAGCGGAAACGAGCAGAAAAAATCTGGATAGCACGGTTCAACACAACGGTTCCCAGAGGTCTAAACGCTGACTAACCAACAGACTGGTAACTCTAACCCTCCCTCTCATATTTCTAACCCCTTGTCCTCTTCTACCCTCACCCCAACCTAACCATAACCCCTCTTCTCCACCCTAACCCTAAAACCCCACCCCACCCTAACCTTTACCTCCATCCCTCCCCCTCTCCTAACCCTAACCCTCCCCCCTTTCTAACCCTGACCTTTTTTCCCCCCCTCCTAACCCTAACCCTCCCCCTCTCCTAACCCTAACCCTCCCCCTCTCCTAACCCTAACCCTCCCCTCTCCTAACCCTAACCCTCCCCCTATCCTAACCCTAACCCTCCCCCCTTCTAGCCCTAACCCTAACCCTCACCTAACCCTAACCCTCCCCCTCTCCAACCCTAACCCTCCCCCTCTCCTAACCCTAACCCTCCTCCTCTCCTAACCCTAACCCTCCCCCTCTCCTAACCCTAACCATGTTTCCCCCTCTAAATCAAACCCACTCCCCTACCCTAACCCACCCTCCTTTTTCTTCCTCCCCCTAAAACCCCCCCACTCAAGTAGAGGTATGATCAATGGAGAATCCAATGGTGTACTGTGTCTATTAACTAACATTGTGCATGCGTCTGTAAGACTAATTCTTTAACATGAGTGAATATTAATGCATGGGTTGCATATGTGTGTATATAGATCTATTTTTTCATGTATTTATTTATTTATTTATTCATCAACTTTTTACAGATATAGATTAATATATAATACTGGGAGCTTTGACATCTAGCACTTATGAATCCAGGATGTCCTACTCCCATTGTGTGATTGATGGCACTTAACATGAGCACTTACCGTGTGGAATTGAAAGACACAGGCACAGAACAGGGGTACTAGCAACCTGATTGATGCTCCATTGATATAACCCTCTTCCCTTTCCCCAAATCACTTTTGCCTTCCCCTAATCCCAAAAAATCCCCCCTAAAACCTCCCTTTTCTTTTCATCCCTTCCCTCCAACCCCTACCCCAAGCCCCCCGACACCTCCTTCTTTCCCGAAACTGGGTTTTCATCCTTTCCCTCCCTTTATCTCACCCTCCCTTTCCATTCCACTACCCGAACCAGGGTTTTCATCCCTTCCCTCTATCCCCCCCCCCCTCCCCTCCCCCCCTCCTACTCCACTACCCGAACCAGGGTTTTCATCCCTTCCCTCCCCTAACCTCCCCCTCCCCTTTTCCTACTCCACTACCCGAACCAGGGTCTTCATCCCTTCCCTCCTTAAACCCCCCCCCCTCCTTCTCCACTACCCGAACCAGGGTCTTCATCCCTTCCCTCCCCAAACCTCCTCCTCCCTCCTTCCTACTCCACTACCCGAATCAGGGTTTTCATCCCTTCCCTCTTTGACCCTCCTCCCCCTTTCTATTCCACTACCCGAACCAGGGTTTTCATCCCTCCCCTCTATTACTCTCCCTACCCCCCTCCTTTTCCACTACCCGAACCAGGGTCTTCATCCCTTCCCTCCCTTAACCTCCCCCTCCCCTTTTCCTACACCACTACCCGAACCAGGGTCTTCATCCCTTCCCTCTTTGACCCTCTCCCCCTCTCCTACTCCACTACCCGAACCAGGGTTTTCATCCCTCCCCTCCCCGAACCTCCCCCTCCCCCCTTCCTACTCCACTACCCGAATCAGGGTTTTCATCCCTTCCCTCTTTGACCCTCCTCCCCCTTTCTATCCCACTACCCGAACCAGGGTTTTCATCCCTCCCCTCTATTACTCTCCCTACCCCCCTCCTTTTCCACTACCCGAACCAGGGTTTTCATCCCTTCCCTCTTTGCCCCCCTCCCCCTTTCCTACTCCACTACCCGAACCAGGGTTTTCATCCCCTTCCCCCTTTTACCCCTCCTGCCCCCCCTCTTTCCCATTACACCACCTGAACCAGGGTTTTCATACCTTCCCTCTTTTCCTCTCCCCTTTCTTTTTATCCCACTACCCGAAACGGGGTCTTCATCCCTTCCCTCCTTAAATAAACAAACAAAACCCCCCCCCCCCCCCTTTTTTTCTTCCTCCCCCCAATGACACAAGACCTGACTCACCAGACAGGACGGACACCTCTTCTCCACACAAATCGAGAGGTTACCTGCTCGTGGCTGCTGCCTGGAACCCTCTTCTCCTGTCGAATTTTGGTTAAGTTTATGTAAAGACTGAGTTGAACTTTATGCGTTGAACATTAAAAATGCTCTTACAAAGAGAAAAAACGAAAATAAGGGTGTCTGGTTGTTTTACTTCACTTACCATCAGTTATTTGCTCATAGAGTATACCTGTGCTCCTTATGATCTGCATAAACACTTAAGCTAACATCTCACTATTATGACCACAAATTCACTGTCAATAGTATCTTTAAGTGCATATTGGTAATGGCTCACATATGTACACATTAAGGACAACTCTGGATCAAGACCTTACAGATACATACATGGTTTAGAGGGTTTGTTGCTGTACCTGGGATGTTGCGGTGGAAACTCATCAAGATTCCGCCTTTCCTTCTAAGATAAAGGGCATAGTTAACAGAGTGTATGGTCAATGTTGTATCAATGGTATACTGTGTCTATCTTACTAACATTCTGCATGTTTATAGTACTTTTTCTAACTCGAGTGAATTTCCATGCATGTGTGTGTATACGTTCACATATTTATAAATTTTAATAAGTTATACAAGTGGGATCTTTGACTTCTAGCTCCTATGAATTCTAGATGTCCTACTCCCATTGTGTGGTTGCCAAGCACTTAAAATAAGCACTTAATATTAGCACTTAATATTAGCACTTAATATTAGCACTTA
This sequence comes from Labroides dimidiatus, assembly GCA_030710495.1. Taxonomy (NCBI): domain Eukaryota; kingdom Metazoa; phylum Chordata; class Actinopteri; order Labriformes; family Labridae; genus Labroides; species Labroides dimidiatus. Next base: position 21,442 of record JARQGW010000037.1, read on the forward strand.
ATATTAGTACTTATTGCATGGGGGTGAAGAACACAGATACAGAACAGGGTTACTTTCAACCTTTATTGATGCTCCATGGACACATAGCTCAGAACGGGTGGTTCCACAGCAGTCCCAGACAGTATACACTCATTCTGAATTACCATAGTAGTCTACAATACACAGCCTGACAATACATTCCTTTTATTCTCCTAGGCCTTTTATTTGGTCCAGGCTCACATGGGTCCGGGGAGCGCACGACAGAATGGATATCCATCCAGACATGGTCTATTACCTGACCTTGCTCCTGTTGCTAGAATCATGTATAATGAATGCTCTGGAGTTGAACAATGCTCGGGTTCCTGGCCGGGCGTTCTCTGGATCCTGTGGGGATGAGGACTATTAGATGCTTTTTCCTGTTTCTTTCTCGGCGGGGAGGGGGGGACTCGAACCCCGCTCTTCAGGGGACAGGAGCATTGCCAGTACCACTAGGCTACCCTTCCACATACGCACACTACAGCCTTTCAAAAGGACACCGCAATCACTTATATTATAAACACATAGGGGTCATACCTCCAGAGTACTTTGGAGACCCAAGAACAACAGCCGTATCGGTGCTGGCTTTGATCCTCCACGCAGCAGCCGCAACACCCGTGCCCGCTGGTTCTTCTTTTTGTCTGGGGAACACTCCTGGTCCCGGGCGGGGAGTTGAACCAGGACCTACCGAGGGAGGGAGCAATTCCCTGCACATCACCCACAATCGCTGTGTGGAACGTCCACACTCCCACCACCAAGATAGTAGATCAGTAGGCCAGTGCAAAAAAGCATAGACATGACTTTCTAACCCCAACCCAAACCCCAACCCTAACCCTAACCCTAACCTAACCCTAACCCTAACCCTAACCTAACCCTAACCCTAACCCTAACCCTAACCCTAACCCTAACCTAACCCTAACCCTAACCCTAACCCTAACCCCTAACCCTAACCCTAACCCTAACCCTAACCCTAACCTAACCCTAACCCTAACCCTAACCCTAACCCTAACCCTAACCTAACCCTAACCCTAACCCCTAACCCTAACCCTAACCTAACCCTAACCCTAACCCTAACCCTAACCCTAACCCCTAACCCTAACCCTAACCCTAACCCTAACCCTAACCCCTAACCCTAACCCCTAACCCTAACCCTAACCCTAACCTAACCCTAACCCTAACCCTAACCCTAACCCTAACCCTAACTAACCCTAACCCTAACCCTAACCCTAACCCTAACCCTTTTTTCCATCTGTAGAAAGACCAGAGCAGAGGCCTGCCTGCCCTTTGACCTCCAGCCCTGACCCAGGCCCCGCCGCTAACCTTAACCCATCCCTCGCTCCTGAACTGAACTTCGGCCCTGACCGTGTCTCTGACCTGGCCCTGACCCCTGACCTTAACCTGACCTCGGACTTCAAGACTCCTAACCCTAAGACTCGTGGCCCTAACAATAACCGGAAGTCACACCTTAAGACTTCTAAGACCCCTCACCCTAACCCTAACCCTAACCCTAACCAGAAGACTTGGGGTGGGACTCCAAACCCTAATCGGACTTCTAACCCTAACCAGACTTCTAACCCTAACCGGTCCCCTAACCCTAACCGGTCCCCTAACCCTAACCGGACTTCTAACCCTAACCGGACTTCTAACCCTAACCAGACTCCTGACCCCAACCGGGCTCCTAACCCTAACCGGACTTCTAACCCTAACCAGTCTCCTAACCCTAACCAGACTCCTGACCCCAACCGGGCTCCTAACCCTAACCAGACTTCTAACCCTAACCAGACTCCTAACCCTAACCGGGCTTCTAACCCTAGCCGGACTCCTAACCCTAACCGGGCTTCTAACCCTAACCGGACTCCTAACCCTAACTGGGCTTCTAACCCTAACCGGACTCCTAACCCTGACCGGACTTCTGGCCCTGGCCGGGTTCCTGATCATGACCCTGGCCAGACTTCTAACCCTAACCGGACTCCTAACCCTAACCTCTCTCCGACGGGGACCTGGGCACAGACTGCAGTGGAGGCTGAGCAAAACTCTCCCATGAGCTCCATAGGAGAGGAGAGATTTTGCCAGACCACAGACACTGTACACACAGCCAATAGCAAAAACCAGAACCCAGTGTTGTCCAATGTGGCTGTCTTAAATCCAGACTGTTTGTTCTTTTCCCCTGAAGTGGAGGAGTCTGGACTTTCCCGGGCGGTCTGGGGAGGCCGAGGGCCTGAGCAGGGTGTGGCGACCCCACCAATGACTGATGGGGAGGCCCTGGTGGGCGCCGCGACCGACCCGGGCCGCCCGAGCCCAGAACCGGCCCCCCGAACTCAACTCAGAAGGCCAACGAGGCATGAGAACACCTCCCAAAAAAATCGGAGGTGGTCTCTGACAGTGGAGGAGCCGGTTCTGGTGCTAGGTGATTCCAATTTGTCCAGACTCCCCCCCTATGAACATACATCAGTTCAAGTGGACAGCTTTCCGGGAGCCATGGTGCACCACATGAGATCTATTTTAGATAAGCTGCAAACTCAAAGAACAACAGAAAAAGTCATTTTGGCAGTAGGCCTGAATAACTGTCTGCGATTGAACCAGTTTGAAACCATCAAAAAACAGTTTCAGGTTCTCATGGCGCTTACAAGACGAGTTTTTCCACACGCACAGATCTTTGTGCCACTCATACATTGTTCGCGCTCACAAACACCAGCCACTCTGGAAATTATTGAACAGGTTAACACATTCTTATTTGACAACTTTAGAACACTGGATCTTCTGGAGGAGGAATTTTTTGAAGTGGAGGACGACAACGTCCACTGGACGACCTCTACTGCTTCTCTCATTTTTGATGCATGGATGACACAATTAAACTAGAGACAGGGGGACCGAGTCTTCTCACCCCAGGACCCAGTAACATTTTAAATGAATCTCTCTCGTCTGCTTTTAGAAAAAACAAAAAGCTAAAAGATTCTCTCATCCGTGCGTCCCTGAAAAATGACAAACCTCAACAGCACAAAATAACACACTTCTAGTCGATCAAAAATATGTGTAGAATAAATGCACAGGTGGTGAAAAACCAATATGGTAGACTTTTTAGCCGTACTCGGTCAACCTGGTGTATTCTATTCAATGCAAAACATGTAACAAACTGTATGTGGGACAAACTCGGAATAAGCTTGCCGAGCGCCTTCAACAGCACTTGTATCAGATTGATCGACAAATGAAAGAAACTGTACTGTATGAGCACTTCAGGGACCGCGGGTGGGAGAACCTAATAATTTCTGGATTGGAATCAGGAGTAGACTGGTCTGCGGCACAGCGATGGGCGGCAGAAAGATGATGGATAAAGGATCTCAATACTGTGGGGCCCTAGGGCCTTAATGAAGTGAAAAATTAAACATTGACCCCTGGGAGAGGGCCCGTGCCCACCCGTCCCTGTCCCCTGTTGCCTTGTTTTGCCCCCCTTCTTTATTTTTTCGTCTTGTGTGTGTTGGTTTGATTTGAGCACTTATGATTTAGAGCACTTATAACTGTTGGGGGGCAGGGGCCGGCCGGACGCGGGCCCTCGGGGAGGGGATCAAAGTAACAACCACTAGCAGAGAGTCTGAGCATAGCCGTCCATTGTGTGCCGCAGACTAGCAGCTAGTTAGGTTTGTGTTTAAAATAAAATATATCAAAGTAAATGTACTGACCCAGCATACCAACGATGGTAAGACTGGGTCAAACTTAAAACACACTTCTTTAACATATGCTCTGCCAAAAGGGTTCAAAAATGAAAAAGTAAAAACAAGGGCCCAGCATACCAACGATGGTAAGACTGGGCCTGTCTTAAGCAGTCCACTGCAACTTCTCTAAACTAAGGAGTAGCATTTGCGTGCCCGTGCACAGTGTGAGAGCCCATGGCACACTTTAAACATCTAACAAATTCACAAACCTAACCAGCCAGTGCCGCAAAATTGCCTCCTTTTTTGGAACTAAGGTCATCTGAGCCTGAGCTGCAGATGGACTGATATACTAGGCAAGCATAATGACTGCCAACTCCAACCAGGTGTGAGAGGGGAGGCGACCCCAAACCCCTCCCCTTTCCTTTGTCTGAGAGAGTATTTATCCACTTAGCAGTCACACAGTCTTTTGTTCTCCTCTGATGAAGCCACATGGTGGCGAAACGTTAGGAGCTTCTAAAGAACAAACTTAAGAGATTTTAACTTTACAAAAAAGAAAAAGAAAACTGATTTTTTCAGCCTGAGCTGGACCTGCCAGTCTCAGTGCTGAATCCTTTTAGTCCCTTTTGCTGTTTCAAACACTTTCAGTGATTTCTTTGTGTGCTGACTTGGCACTTCTTAGCTGTCTACAAACAGAAAAAAACACTAGCAGTTCAGACCTGCGGGAGCAGAGAATCCTCCTTTTCACCAAGAGTTGAATCACAGCCTCTTTTTTAATGGTGTGCTTGTGTGAAAACTACCCTCTGAGTGCCGTTTAAAACCAAGTGTGGTGTGCATTTCAAGAGTTCTTCTGTCACGTGTGCTTTTGTTATTCAACGACGCACAGTGATTTAGTTCTTTGATCTGGAGGCTGCCTTTTGATCTCACATCTGAGACTGCTGGTTGATTGGAAAGTGCTATAGTGCAATTTACAAAACAAAATCACTTGACCGAGGGTCAAATAAACTTTTTTTCTTTTTTTATTGAAATAGTTTTTCTGAAAACTAAAACTTTCTCAAAAAAGAACACTTAAAAACTTTATTAAAAGCAGTTTTAAATAGAAAGCTGTCTTCTCTTAAATAAGAAACACTAAAAGCTTTATTAAGAGCAGTTTTAAATAGAAAGCTGTCTTCTCTTAAATAAGAAACACTAAAAGCTTTATTAAAAGGAGCAGCTTGAGCTCCTGAAACTGCGTCTTTTACAAGTAGGTATACTATCAAAGAAAACACTTAAGAACTTTATTAAAAACACTTTCTTGAACAAGTCGTTTTTTCTAGAAAGGGCCTGGAGGTCTTTACTTTACAGTGGAGGTCTTCTAGTGCCTGTGAATGTGTGTGCTTTGAGTATACGAGTGTGTCTTTTTTGAAATAGAAAACTGAATTTGTACCCTCTAGTCTGTAAGCAACAATAGGACTAATTAGAAAATATCAGATTTAATCTCTTACAGTGACTGCTTCTTCCTCTTTACCTTTTTTGTCTCATCCTGCATCAAAATGGATTCACAATCACATCATAAAGGACGACGCTCACATCCCAATAACACCTGCGGCGTCCCTCCTGAGCAAACTACCACTAATAACAGAACAGAAAAACAATATTTCAAACTATTACAGGCTATACATCATGCAGAAAATCTGCACAGGTCTCAGCTCAGCGGGCAGGCTCCCGCTGGGATGAGAAAACAAGTCCACAAACTTACATCTTTTATTAAGCCCTCATCTCCCTGCGAGGACACCCGGGAGAGGGTGAAAAATATCACCGACCAGTGGATGAGAGCCAGCCTGGAGATTCTAACTCAACATTACGATCGAGTGATCGCTGAGAGCATCCAGAGCTTGCCTCGCTTCCAGCCCCTAGCTTTACAAAAGGCTGTGGGGTTCGGGAGAGCCCGATATAGGAACAAACTGACGGCCTCATCCATTGACACTCTCTCCAATTTAGTTAAGGGTGAAAATAACACATCGACTCGCAGGGAGATGAGGGCTACGACCTGTTTGGATTCGCCCAGGAGGGACACCGAATGGCCAAAACTGAGGCCGGAGGGGCCTGCTGAGCCTGCCCCTCTCCCTCAGAGAAATAGACTGTCGCGTCTCTCGCGACTCTCTCGCCGCTCGTGTGGTCTTTCTGACCCCTCTGGGAACCGATTTGCGGTCCTCAGCCGTTCTCCTCCACCCAACTCCGGCCCCCCTCATGACCTTTCTTTGCCCCCCCTCTCGTGCCCTTACCCTGACCTGAACCAGTCTCCTCCCCCAGTACCTCACCCAAAGCAGGGGACTCCAGCTGGGGTGGAGTCGGGGAGGGGGAGACGGTCTGGGGGAGGAAGACTTAGTAACATCTCTGTTCAGGTGCACGCAGAGGAAGGGGCCTTTTTTCCATCTGTAGAAAGACCAGAGCAGAGGCCTGCCTGCCCTTTGACCTCCAGCCCTGACCCAGGCCCCGCCGCTAACCTTAACCCATCCCTCGCTCCTGAACTGAACTTCGGCCCTGACCGTGTCTCTGACCTGGCCCTGACCCCTGACCTTAACCTGACCTCGGACTTCAAGACTCCTAACCCTAAGACTCGTGGCCCTAACAATAACCGGAAGTCACACCTTAAGACTTCTAAGACCCCTCACCCTAACCCTAACCCTAACCCTAACCAGAAGACTTGGGGTGGGACTCCAAACCCTAATCGGACTTCTAACCCTAACCAGACTTCTAACCCTAACCGGTCCCCTAACCCTAACCGGTCCCCTAACCCTAACCGGACTTCTAACCCTAACCGGACTTCTAACCCTAACCAGACTCCTGACCCCAACCGGGCTCCTAACCCTAACCGGACTTCTAACCCTAACCAGTCTCCTAACCCTAACCAGACTCCTGACCCCAACCGGGCTCCTAACCCTAACCAGACTTCTAACCCTAACCAGACTCCTAACCCTAACCGGGCTTCTAACCCTAGCCGGACTCCTAACCCTAACCGGGCTTCTAACCCTAACCGGACTCCTAACCCTAACTGGGCTTCTAACCCTAACCGGACTCCTAACCCTGACCGGACTTCTGGCCCTGGCCGGGTTCCTGATCATGACCCTGGCCAGACTTCTAACCCTAACCGGACTCCTAACCCTAACCTCTCTCCGACGGGGACCTGGGCACAGACTGCAGTGGAGGCTGAGCAAAACTCTCCCATGAGCTCCATAGGAGAGGAGAGATTTTGCCAGACCACAGACACTGTACACACAGCCAATAGCAAAAACCAGAACCCAGTGTTGTCCAATGTGGCTGTCTTAAATCCAGACTGTTTGTTCTTTTCCCCTGAAGTGGAGGAGTCTGGACTTTCCCGGGCGGTCTGGGGAGGCCGAGGGCCTGAGCAGGGTGTGGCGACCCCACCAATGACTGATGGGGAGGCCCTGGTGGGCGCCGCGACCGACCCGGGCCGCCCGAGCCCAGAACCGGCCCCCCGAACTCAACTCAGAAGGCCAACGAGGCATGAGAACACCTCCCAAAAAAATCGGAGGTGGTCTCTGACAGTGGAGGAGCCGGTTCTGGTGCTAGGTGATTCCAATTTGTCCAGACTCCCCCCCTATGAACATACATCAGTTCAAGTGGACAGCTTTCCGGGAGCCATGGTGCACCACATGAGATCTATTTTAGATAAGCTGCAAACTCAAAGAACAACAGAAAAAGTCATTTTGGCAGTAGGCCTGAATAACTGTCTGCGATTGAACCAGTTTGAAACCATCAAAAAACAGTTTCAGGTTCTCATGGCGCTTACAAGACGAGTTTTTCCACACGCACAGATCTTTGTGCCACTCATACATTGTTCGCGCTCACAAACACCAGCCACTCTGGAAATTATTGAACAGGTTAACACATTCTTATTTGACAACTTTAGAACACTGGATCTTCTGGAGGAGGAATTTTTTGAAGTGGAGGACGACAACGTCCACTGGACGACCTCTACTGCTTCTCTCATTTTTGATGCATGGATGACACAATTAAACTAGAGACAGGGGGACCGAGTCTTCTCACCCCAGGACCCAGTAACATTTTAAATGAATCTCTCTCGTCTGCTTTTAGAAAAAACAAAAAGCTAAAAGATTCTCTCATCCGTGCGTCCCTGAAAAATGACAAACCTCAACAGCACAAAATAACACACTTCTAGTCGATCAAAAATATGTGTAGAATAAATGCACAGGTGGTGAAAAACCAATATGGTAGACTTTTTAGCCGTACTCGGTCAACCTGGTGTATTCTATTCAATGCAAAACATGTAACAAACTGTATGTGGGACAAACTCGGAATAAGCTTGCCGAGCGCCTTCAACAGCACTTGTATCAGATTGATCGACAAATGAAAGAAACTGTACTGTATGAGCACTTCAGGGACCGCGGGTGGGAGAACCTAATAATTTCTGGATTGGAATCAGGAGTAGACTGGTCTGCGGCACAGCGATGGGCGGCAGAAAGATGATGGATAAAGGATCTCAATACTGTGGGGCCCTAGGGCCTTAATGAAGTGAAAAATTAAACATTGACCCCTGGGAGAGGGCCCGTGCCCACCCGTCCCTGTCCCCTGTTGCCTTGTTTTGCCCCCCTTCTTTATTTTTTCGTCTTGTGTGTGTTGGTTTGATTTGAGCACTTATGATTTAGAGCACTTATAACTGTTGGGGGGCAGGGGCCGGCCGGACGCGGGCCCTCGGGGAGGGGATCAAAGTAACAACCACTAGCAGAGAGTCTGAGCATAGCCGTCCATTGTGTGCCGCAGACTAGCAGCTAGTTAGGTTTGTGTTTAAAATAAAATATATCAAAGTAAATGTACTGACCCAGCATACCAACGATGGTAAGACTGGGTCAAACTTAAAACACACTTCTTTAACATATGCTCTGCCAAAAGGGTTCAAAAATGAAAAAGTAAAAACAAGGGCCCAGCATACCAACGATGGTAAGACTGGGCCTGTCTTAAGCAGTCCACTGCAACTTCTCTAAACTAAGGAGTAGCATTTGCGTGCCCGTGCACAGTGTGAGAGCCCATGGCACACTTTAAACATCTAACAAATTCACAAACCTAACCAGCCAGTGCCGCAAAATTGCCTCCTTTTTTGGAACTAAGGTCATCTGAGCCTGAGCTGCAGATGGACTGATATACTAGGCAAGCATAATGACTGCCAACTCCAACCAGGTGTGAGAGGGGAGGCGACCCCAAACCCCTCCCCTTTCCTTTGTCTGAGAGAGTATTTATCCACTTAGCAGTCACACAGTCTTTTGTTCTCCTCTGATGAAGCCACATGGTGGCGAAACGTTAGGAGCTTCTAAAGAACAAACTTAAGAGATTTTAACTTTACAAAAAAGAAAAAGAAAACTGATTTTTTCAGCCTGAGCTGGACCTGCCAGTCTCAGTGCTGAATCCTTTTAGTCCCTTTTGCTGTTTCAAACACTTTCAGTGATTTCTTTGTGTGCTGACTTGGCACTTCTTAGCTGTCTACAAACAGAAAAAAACACTAGCAGTTCAGACCTGCGGGAGCAGAGAATCCTCCTTTTCACCAAGAGTTGAATCACAGCCTCTTTTTTAATGGTGTGCTTGTGTGAAAACTACCCTCTGAGTGCCGTTTAAAACCAAGTGTGGTGTGCATTTCAAGAGTTCTTCTGTCACGTGTGCTTTTGTTATTCAACGACGCACAGTGATTTAGTTCTTTGATCTGGAGGCTGCCTTTTGATCTCACATCTGAGACTGCTGGTTGATTGGAAAGTGCTATAGTGCAATTTACAAAACAAAATCACTTGACCGAGGGTCAAATAAACTTTTTTTCTTTTTTTATTGAAATAGTTTTTCTGAAAACTAAAACTTTCTCAAAAAAGAACACTTAAAAACTTTATTAAAAGCAGTTTTAAATAGAAAGCTGTCTTCTCTTAAATAAGAAACACTAAAAGCTTTATTAAGAGCAGTTTTAAATAGAAAGCTGTCTTCTCTTAAATAAGAAACACTAAAAGCTTTATTAAAAGGAGCAGCTTGAGCTCCTGAAACTGCGTCTTTTACAAGTAGGTATACTATCAAAGAAAACACTTAAGAACTTTATTAAAAACACTTTCTTGAACAAGTCGTTTTTTCTAGAAAGGGCCTGGAGGTCTTTACTTTACAGTGGAGGTCTTCTAGTGCCTGTGAATGTGTGTGCTTTGAGTATACGAGTGTGTCTTTTTTGAAATAGAAAACTGAATTTGTACCCTCTAGTCTGTAAGCAACAATAGGACTAATTAGAAAATATCAGATTTAATCTCTTACAGTGACTGCTTCTTCCTCTTTACCTTTTTTGTCTCATCCTGCATCAAAATGGATTCACAATCACATCATAAAGGACGACGCTCACATCCCAATAACACCTGCGGCGTCCCTCCTGAGCAAACTACCACTAATAACAGAACAGAAAAACAATATTTCAAACTATTACAGGCTATACATCATGCAGAAAATCTGCACAGGTCTCAGCTCAGCGGGCAGGCTCCCGCTGGGATGAGAAAACAAGTCCACAAACTTACATCTTTTATTAAGCCCTCATCTCCCTGCGAGGACACCCGGGAGAGGGTGAAAAATATCACCGACCAGTGGATGAGAGCCAGCCTGGAGATTCTAACTCAACATTACGATCGAGTGATCGCTGAGAGCATCCAGAGCTTGCCTCGCTTCCAGCCCCTAGCTTTACAAAAGGCTGTGGGGTTCGGGAGAGCCCGATATAGGAACAAACTGACGGCCTCATCCATTGACACTCTCTCCAATTTAGTTAAGGGTGAAAATAACACATCGACTCGCAGGGAGATGAGGGCTACGACCTGTTTGGATTCGCCCAGGAGGGACACCGAATGGCCAAAACTGAGGCCGGAGGGGCCTGCTGAGCCTGCCCCTCTCCCTCAGAGAAATAGACTGTCGCGTCTCTCGCGACTCTCTCGCCGCTCGTGTGGTCTTTCTGACCCCTCTGGGAACCGATTTGCGGTCCTCAGCCGTTCTCCTCCACCCAACTCCGGCCCCCCTCATGACCTTTCTTTGCCCCCCCTCTCGTGCCCTTACCCTGACCTGAACCAGTCTCCTCCCCCAGTACCTCACCCAAAGCAGGGGACTCCAGCTGGGGTGGAGTCGGGGAGGGGGAGACGGTCTGGGGGAGGAAGACTTAGTAACATCTCTGTTCAGGTGCACGCAGAGGAAGGGGCCTTTTTTCCATCTGTAGAAAGACCAGAGCAGAGGCCTGCCTGCCCTTTGACCTCCAGCCCTGACCCAGGCCCCGCCGCTAACCTTAACCCATCCCTCGCTCCTGAACTGAACTTCGGCCCTGACCGTGTCTCTGACCTGGCCCTGACCCCTGACCTTAACCTGACCTCGGACTTCAAGACTCCTAACCCTAAGACTCGTGGCCCTAACAATAACCGGAAGTCACACCTTAAGACTTCTAAGACCCCTCACCCTAACCCTAACCCTAACCCTAACCAGAAGACTTGGGGTGGGACTCCAAACCCTAATCGGACTTCTAACCCTAACCAGACTTCTAACCCTAACCGGTCCCCTAACCCTAACCGGTCCCCTAACCCTAACCGGACTTCTAACCCTAACCGGACTTCTAACCCTAACCAGACTCCTGACCCCAACCGGGCTCCTAACCCTAACCGGACTTCTAACCCTAACCAGTCTCCTAACCCTAACCAGACTCCTGACCCCAACCGGGCTCCTAACCCTAACCAGACTTCTAACCCTAACCAGACTCCTAACCCTAACCGGGCTTCTAACCCTAGCCGGACTCCTAACCCTAACCGGGCTTCTAACCCTAACCGGACTCCTAACCCTAACTGGGCTTCTAACCCTAACCGGACTCCTAACCCTGACCGGACTTCTGGCCCTGGCCGGGTTCCTGATCATGACCCTGGCCAGACTTCTAACCCTAACCGGACTCCTAACCCTAACCTCTCTCCGACGGGGACCTGGGCACAGACTGCAGTGGAGGCTGAGCAAAACTCTCCCATGAGCTCCATAGGAGAGGAGAGATTTTGCCAGACCACAGACACTGTACACACAGCCAATAGCAAAAACCAGAACCCAGTGTTGTCCAATGTGGCTGTCTTAAATCCAGACTGTTTGTTCTTTTCCCCTGAAGTGGAGGAGTCTGGACTTTCCCGGGCGGTCTGGGGAGGCCGAGGGCCTGAGCAGGGTGTGGCGACCCCACCAATGACTGATGGGGAGGCCCTGGTGGGCGCCGCGACCGACCCGGGCCGCCCGAGCCCAGAACCGGCCCCCCGAACTCAACTCAGAAGGCCAACGAGGCATGAGAACACCTCCCAAAAAAATCGGAGGTGGTCTCTGACAGTGGAGGAGCCGGTTCTGGTGCTAGGTGATTCCAATTTGTCCAGACTCCCCCCCTATGAACATACATCAGTTCAAGTGGACAGCTTTCCGGGAGCCATGGTGCACCACATGAGATCTATTTTAGATAAGCTGCAAACTCAAAGAACAACAGAAAAAGTCATTTTGGCAGTAGGCCTGAATAACTGTCTGCGATTGAACCAGTTTGAAACCATCAAAAAACAGTTTCAGGTTCTCATGGCGCTTACAAGACGAGTTTTTCCACACGCACAGATCTTTGTGCCACTCATACATTGTTCGCGCTCACAAACACCAGCCACTCTGGAAATTATTGAACAGGTTAACACATTCTTATTTGACAACTTTAGAACACTGGATCTTCTGGAGGAGGAATTTTTTGAAGTGGAGGACGACAACGTCCACTGGACGACCTCTACTGCTTCTCTCATTTTTGATGCATGGATGACACAATTAAACTAGAGACAGGGGGACCGAGTCTTCTCACCCCAGGACCCAGTAACATTTTAAATGAATCTCTCTCGTCTGCTTTTAGAAAAAACAAAAAGCTAAAAGATTCTCTCATCCGTGCGTCCCTGAAAAATGACAAACCTCAACAGCACAAAATAACACACTTCTAGTCGATCAAAAATATGTGTAGAATAAATGCACAGGTGGTGAAAAACCAATATGGTAGACTTTTTAGCCGTACTCGGTCAACCTGGTGTATTCTATTCAATGCAAAACATGTAACAAACTGTATGTGGGACAAACTCGGAATAAGCTTGCCGAGCGCCTTCAACAGCACTTGTATCAGATTGATCGACAAATGAAAGAAACTGTACTGTATGAGCACTTCAGGGACCGCGGGTGGGAGAACCTAATAATTTCTGGATTGGAATCAGGAGTAGACTGGTCTGCGGCACAGCGATGGGCGGCAGAAAGATGATGGATAAAGGATCTCAATACTGTGGGGCCCTAGGGCCTTAATGAAGTGAAAAATTAAACATTGACCCCTGGGAGAGGGCCCGTGCCCACCCGTCCCTGTCCCCTGTTGCCTTGTTTTGCCCCCCTTCTTTATTTTTTCGTCTTGTGTGTGTTGGTTTGATTTGAGCACTTATGATTTAGAGCACTTATAACTGTTGGGGGGCAGGGGCCGGCCGGACGCGGGCCCTCGGGGAGGGGATCAAAGTAACAACCACTAGCAGAGAGTCTGAGCATAGCCGTCCATTGTGTGCCGCAGACTAGCAGCTAGTTAGGTTTGTGTTTAAAATAAAATATATCAAAGTAAATGTACTGACCCAGCATACCAACGATGGTAAGACTGGGTCAAACTTAAAACACACTTCTTTAACATATGCTCTGCCAAAAGGGTTCAAAAATGAAAAAGTAAAAACAAGGGCCCAGCATACCAACGATGGTAAGACTGGGCCTGTCTTAAGCAGTCCACTGCAACTTCTCTAAACTAAGGAGTAGCATTTGCGTGCCCGTGCACAGTGTGAGAGCCCATGGCACACTTTAAACATCTAACAAATTCACAAACCTAACCAGCCAGTGCCGCAAAATTGCCTCCTTTTTTGGAACTAAGGTCATCTGAGCCTGAGCTGCAGATGGACTGATATACTAGGCAAGCATAATGACTGCCAACTCCAACCAGGTGTGAGAGGGGAGGCGACCCCAAACCCCTCCCCTTTCCTTTGTCTGAGAGAGTATTTATCCACTTAGCAGTCACACAGTCTTTTGTTCTCCTCTGATGAAGCCACATGGTGGCGAAACGTTAGGAGCTTCTAAAGAACAAACTTAAGAGATTTTAACTTTACAAAAAAGAAAAAGAAAACTGATTTTTTCAGCCTGAGCTGGACCTGCCAGTCTCAGTGCTGAATCCTTTTAGTCCCTTTTGCTGTTTCAAACACTTTCAGTGATTTCTTTGTGTGCTGACTTGGCACTTCTTAGCTGTCTACAAACAGAAAAAAACACTAGCAGTTCAGACCTGCGGGAGCAGAGAATCCTCCTTTTCACCAAGAGTTGAATCACAGCCTCTTTTTTAATGGTGTGCTTGTGTGAAAACTACCCTCTGAGTGCCGTTTAAAACCAAGTGTGGTGTGCATTTCAAGAGTTCTTCTGTCACGTGTGCTTTTGTTATTCAACGACGCACAGTGATTTAGTTCTTTGATCTGGAGGCTGCCTTTTGATCTCACATCTGAGACTGCTGGTTGATTGGAAAGTGCTATAGTGCAATTTACAAAACAAAATCACTTGACCGAGGGTCAAATAAACTTTTTTTCTTTTTTTATTGAAATAGTTTTTCTGAAAACTAAAACTTTCTCAAAAAAGAACACTTAAAAACTTTATTAAAAGCAGTTTTAAATAGAAAGCTGTCTTCTCTTAAATAAGAAACACTAAAAGCTTTATTAAGAGCAGTTTTAAATAGAAAGCTGTTTTCTCTTAAATAAGAAACACTAAAAGCTTTATTAAAAGGAGCAGCTTGAGCTCCTGAAACTGCGTCTTTTACAAGTAGGTATACTATCAAAGAAAACACTTAAGAACTTTATTAAAAACACTTTCTTGAACAAGTCGTTTTTTCTAGAAAGGGCCTGGAGGTCTTTACTTTACAGTGGAGGTCTTCTAGTGCCTGTGAATGTGTGTGCTTTGAGTATACGAGTGTGTCTTTTTTGAAATAGAAAACTGAATTTGTACCCTCTAGTCTGTAAGCAACAATAGGACTAATTAGAAAATATCAGATTTAATCTCTTACAGTGACTGCTTCTTCCTCTTTACCTTTTTTGTCTCATCCTGCATCAAAATGGATTCACAATCACATCATAAAGGACGACGCTCACATCCCAATAACACCTGCGGCGTCCCTCCTGAGCAAACTACCACTAATAACAGAACAGAAAAACAATATTTCAAACTATTACAGGCTATACATCATGCAGAAAATCTGCACAGGTCTCAGCTCAGCGGGCAGGCTCCCGCTGGGATGAGAAAACAAGTCCACAAACTTACATCTTTTATTAAGCCCTCATCTCCCTGCGAGGACACCCGGGAGAGGGTGAAAAATATCACCGACCAGTGGATGAGAGCCAGCCTGGAGATTCTAACTCAACATTACGATCGAGTGATCGCTGAGAGCATCCAGAGCTTGCCTCGCTTCCAGCCCCTAGCTTTACAAAAGGCTGTGGGGTTCGGGAGAGCCCGATATAGGAACAAACTGACGGCCTCATCCATTGACACTCTCTCCAATTTAGTTAAGGGTGAAAATAACACATCGACTCGCAGGGAGATGAGGGCTACGACCTGTTTGGATTCGCCCAGGAGGGACACCGAATGGCCAAAACTGAGGCCGGAGGGGCCTGCTGAGCCTGCCCCTCTCCCTCAGAGAAATAGACTGTCGCGTCTCTCGCGACTCTCTCGCCGCTCGTGTGGTCTTTCTGACCCCTCTGGGAACCGATTTGCGGTCCTCAGCCGTTCTCCTCCACCCAACTCCGGCCCCCCTCATGACCTTTCTTTGCCCCCCCTCTCGTGCCCTTACCCTGACCTGAACCAGTCTCCTCCCCCAGTACCTCACCCAAAGCAGGGGACTCCAGCTGGGGTGGAGTCGGGGAGGGGGAGACGGTCTGGGGGAGGAAGACTTAGTAACATCTCTGTTCAGGTGCACGCAGAGGAAGGGGCCTTTTTTCCATCTGTAGAAAGACCAGAGCAGAGGCCTGCCTGCCCTTTGACCTCCAGCCCTGACCCAGGCCCCGCCGCTAACCTTAACCCATCCCTCGCTCCTGAACTGAACTTCGGCCCTGACCGTGTCTCTGACCTGGCCCTGACCCCTGACCTTAACCTGACCTCGGACTTCAAGACTCCTAACCCTAAGACTCGTGGCCCTAACAATAACCGGAAGTCACACCTTAAGACTTCTAAGACCCCTCACCCTAACCCTAACCCTAACCCTAACCAGAAGACTTGGGGTGGGACTCCAAACCCTAATCGGACTTCTAACCCTAACCAGACTTCTAACCCTAACCGGTCCCCTAACCCTAACCGGTCCCCTAACCCTAACCGGACTTCTAACCCTAACCGGACTTCTAACCCTAACCAGACTCCTGACCCCAACCGGGCTCCTAACCCTAACCGGACTTCTAACCCTAACCAGTCTCCTAACCCTAACCAGACTCCTGACCCCAACCGGGCTCCTAACCCTAACCAGACTTCTAACCCTAACCAGACTCCTAACCCTAACCGGGCTTCTAACCCTAGCCGGACTCCTAACCCTAACCGGGCTTCTAACCCTAACCGGACTCCTAACCCTAACTGGGCTTCTAACCCTAACCGGACTCCTAACCCTGACCGGACTTCTGGCCCTGGCCGGGTTCCTGATCATGACCCTGGCCAGACTTCTAACCCTAACCGGACTCCTAACCCTAACCTCTCTCCGACGGGGACCTGGGCACAGACTGCAGTGGAGGCTGAGCAAAACTCTCCCATGAGCTCCATAGGAGAGGAGAGATTTTGCCAGACCACAGACACTGTACACACAGCCAATAGCAAAAACCAGAACCCAGTGTTGTCCAATGTGGCTGTCTTAAATCCAGACTGTTTGTTCTTTTCCCCTGAAGTGGAGGAGTCTGGACTTTCCCGGGCGGTCTGGGGAGGCCGAGGGCCTGAGCAGGGTGTGGCGACCCCACCAATGACTGATGGGGAGGCCCTGGTGGGCGCCGCGACCGACCCGGGCCGCCCGAGCCCAGAACCGGCCCCCCGAACTCAACTCAGAAGGCCAACGAGGCATGAGAACACCTCCCAAAAAAATCGGAGGTGGTCTCTGACAGTGGAGGAGCCGGTTCTGGTGCTAGGTGATTCCAATTTGTCCAGACTCCCCCCCTATGAACATACATCAGTTCAAGTGGACAGCTTTCCGGGAGCCATGGTGCACCACATGAGATCTATTTTAGATAAGCTGCAAACTCAAAGAACAACAGAAAAAGTCATTTTGGCAGTAGGCCTGAATAACTGTCTGCGATTGAACCAGTTTGAAACCATCAAAAAACAGTTTCAGGTTCTCATGGCGCTTACAAGACGAGTTTTTCCACACGCACAGATCTTTGTGCCACTCATACATTGTTCGCGCTCACAAACACCAGCCACTCTGGAAATTATTGAACAGGTTAACACATTCTTATTTGACAACTTTAGAACACTGGATCTTCTGGAGGAGGAATTTTTTGAAGTGGAGGACGACAACGTCCACTGGACGACCTCTACTGCTTCTCTCATTTTTGATGCATGGATGACACAATTAAACTAGAGACAGGGGGACCGAGTCTTCTCACCCCAGGACCCAGTAACATTTTAAATGAATCTCTCTCGTCTGCTTTTAGAAAAAACAAAAAGCTAAAAGATTCTCTCATCCGTGCGTCCCTGAAAAATGACAAACCTCAACAGCACAAAATAACACACTTCTAGTCGATCAAAAATATGTGTAGAATAAATGCACAGGTGGTGAAAAACCAATATGGTAGACTTTTTAGCCGTACTCGGTCAACCTGGTGTATTCTATTCAATGCAAAACATGTAACAAACTGTATGTGGGACAAACTCGGAATAAGCTTGCCGAGCGCCTTCAACAGCACTTGTATCAGATTGATCGACAAATGAAAGAAACTGTACTGTATGAGCACTTCAGGGACCGCGGGTGGGAGAACCTAATAATTTCTGGATTGGAATCAGGAGTAGACTGGTCTGCGGCACAGCGATGGGCGGCAGAAAGATGATGGATAAAGGATCTCAATACTGTGGGGCCCTAGGGCCTTAATGAAGTGAAAAATTAAACATTGACCCCTGGGAGAGGGCCCGTGCCCACCCGTCCCTGTCCCCTGTTGCCTTGTTTTGCCCCCCTTCTTTATTTTTTCGTCTTGTGTGTGTTGGTTTGATTTGAGCACTTATGATTTAGAGCACTTATAACTGTTGGGGGGCAGGGGCCGGCCGGACGCGGGCCCTCGGGGAGGGGATCAAAGTAACAACCACTAGCAGAGAGTCTGAGCATAGCCGTCCATTGTGTGCCGCAGACTAGCAGCTAGTTAGGTTTGTGTTTAAAATAAAATATATCAAAGTAAATGTACTGACCCAGCATACCAACGATGGTAAGACTGGGTCAAACTTAAAACACACTTCTTTAACATATGCTCTGCCAAAAGGGTTCAAAAATGAAAAAGTAAAAACAAGGGCCCAGCATACCAACGATGGTAAGACTGGGCCTGTCTTAAGCAGTCCACTGCAACTTCTCTAAACTAAGGAGTAGCATTTGCGTGCCCGTGCACAGTGTGAGAGCCCATGGCACACTTTAAACATCTAACAAATTCACAAACCTAACCAGCCAGTGCCGCAAAATTGCCTCCTTTTTTGGAACTAAGGTCATCTGAGCCTGAGCTGCAGATGGACTGATATACTAGGCAAGCATAATGACTGCCAACTCCAACCAGGTGTGAGAGGGGAGGCGACCCCAAACCCCTCCCCTTTCCTTTGTCTGAGAGAGTATTTATCCACTTAGCAGTCACACAGTCTTTTGTTCTCCTCTGATGAAGCCACATGGTGGCGAAACGTTAGGAGCTTCTAAAGAACAAACTTAAGAGATTTTAACTTTACAAAAAAGAAAAAGAAAACTGATTTTTTCAGCCTGAGCTGGACCTGCCAGTCTCAGTGCTGAATCCTTTTAGTCCCTTTTGCTGTTTCAAACACTTTCAGTGATTTCTTTGTGTGCTGACTTGGCACTTCTTAGCTGTCTACAAACAGAAAAAAACACTAGCAGTTCAGACCTGCGGGAGCAGAGAATCCTCCTTTTCACCAAGAGTTGAATCACAGCCTCTTTTTTAATGGTGTGCTTGTGTGAAAACTACCCTCTGAGTGCCGTTTAAAACCAAGTGTGGTGTGCATTTCAAGAGTTCTTCTGTCACGTGTGCTTTTGTTATTCAACGACGCACAGTGATTTAGTTCTTTGATCTGGAGGCTGCCTTTTGATCTCACATCTGAGACTGCTGGTTGATTGGAAAGTGCTATAGTGCAATTTACAAAACAAAATCACTTGACCGAGGGTCAAATAAACTTTTTTTCTTTTTTTATTGAAATAGTTTTTCTGAAAACTAAAACTTTCTCAAAAAAGAACACTTAAAAACTTTATTAAAAGCAGTTTTAAATAGAAAGCTGTCTTCTCTTAAATAAGAAACACTAAAAGCTTTATTAAGAGCAGTTTTAAATAGAAAGCTGTCTTCTCTTAAATAAGAAACACTAAAAGCTTTATTAAAAGGAGCAGCTTGAGCTCCTGAAACTGCGTCTTTTACAAGTAGGTATACTATCAAAGAAAACACTTAAGAACTTTATTAAAAACACTTTCTTGAACAAGTCGTTTTTTCTAGAAAGGGCCTGGAGGTCTTTACTTTACAGTGGAGGTCTTCTAGTGCCTGTGAATGTGTGTGCTTTGAGTATACGAGTGTGTCTTTTTTGAAATAGAAAACTGAATTTGTACCCTCTAGTCTGTAAGCAACAATAGGACTAATTAGAAAATATCAGATTTAATCTCTTACAGTGACTGCTTCTTCCTCTTTACCTTTTTTGTCTCATCCTGCATCAAAATGGATTCACAATCACATCATAAAGGACGACGCTCACATCCCAATAACACCTGCGGCGTCCCTCCTGAGCAAACTACCACTAATAACAGAACAGAAAAACAATATTTCAAACTATTACAGGCTATACATCATGCAGAAAATCTGCACAGGTCTCAGCTCAGCGGGCAGGCTCCCGCTGGGATGAGAAAACAAGTCCACAAACTTACATCTTTTATTAAGCCCTCATCTCCCTGCGAGGACACCCGGGAGAGGGTGAAAAATATCACCGACCAGTGGATGAGAGCCAGCCTGGAGATTCTAACTCAACATTACGATCGAGTGATCGCTGAGAGCATCCAGAGCTTGCCTCGCTTCCAGCCCCTAGCTTTACAAAAGGCTGTGGGGTTCGGGAGAGCCCGATATAGGAACAAACTGACGGCCTCATCCATTGACACTCTCTCCAATTTAGTTAAGGGTGAAAATAACACATCGACTCGCAGGGAGATGAGGGCTACGACCTGTTTGGATTCGCCCAGGAGGGACACCGAATGGCCAAAACTGAGGCCGGAGGGGCCTGCTGAGCCTGCCCCTCTCCCTCAGAGAAATAGACTGTCGCGTCTCTCGCGACTCTCTCGCCGCTCGTGTGGTCTTTCTGACCCCTCTGGGAACCGATTTGCGGTCCTCAGCCGTTCTCCTCCACCCAACTCCGGCCCCCCTCATGACCTTTCTTTGCCCCCCCTCTCGTGCCCTTACCCTGACCTGAACCAGTCTCCTCCCCCAGTACCTCACCCAAAGCAGGGGACTCCAGCTGGGGTGGAGTCGGGGAGGGGGAGACGGTCTGGGGGAGGAAGACTTAGTAACATCTCTGTTCAGGTGCACGCAGAGGAAGGGGCCTTTTTTCCATCTGTAGAAAGACCAGAGCAGAGGCCTGCCTGCCCTTTGACCTCCAGCCCTGACCCAGGCCCCGCCGCTAACCTTAACCCATCCCTCGCTCCTGAACTGAACTTCGGCCCTGACCGTGTCTCTGACCTGGCCCTGACCCCTGACCTTAACCTGACCTCGGACTTCAAGACTCCTAACCCTAAGACTCGTGGCCCTAACAATAACCGGAAGTCACACCTTAAGACTTCTAAGACCCCTCACCCTAACCCTAACCCTAACCCTAACCAGAAGACTTGGGGTGGGACTCCAAACCCTAATCGGACTTCTAACCCTAACCAGACTTCTAACCCTAACCGGTCCCCTAACCCTAACCGGTCCCCTAACCCTAACCGGACTTCTAACCCTAACCGGACTTCTAACCCTAACCAGACTCCTGACCCCAACCGGGCTCCTAACCCTAACCGGACTTCTAACCCTAACCAGTCTCCTAACCCTAACCAGACTCCTGACCCCAACCGGGCTCCTAACCCTAACCAGACTTCTAACCCTAACCAGACTCCTAACCCTAACCGGGCTTCTAACCCTAGCCGGACTCCTAACCCTAACCGGGCTTCTAACCCTAACCGGACTCCTAACCCTAACTGGGCTTCTAACCCTAACCGGACTCCTAACCCTGACCGGACTTCTGGCCCTGGCCGGGTTCCTGATCATGACCCTGGCCAGACTTCTAACCCTAACCGGACTCCTAACCCTAACCTCTCTCCGACGGGGACCTGGGCACAGACTGCAGTGGAGGCTGAGCAAAACTCTCCCATGAGCTCCATAGGAGAGGAGAGATTTTGCCAGACCACAGACACTGTACACACAGCCAATAGCAAAAACCAGAACCCAGTGTTGTCCAATGTGGCTGTCTTAAATCCAGACTGTTTGTTCTTTTCCCCTGAAGTGGAGGAGTCTGGACTTTCCCGGGCGGTCTGGGGAGGCCGAGGGCCTGAGCAGGGTGTGGCGACCCCACCAATGACTGATGGGGAGGCCCTGGTGGGCGCCGCGACCGACCCGGGCCGCCCGAGCCCAGAACCGGCCCCCCGAACTCAACTCAGAAGGCCAACGAGGCATGAGAACACCTCCCAAAAAAATCGGAGGTGGTCTCTGACAGTGGAGGAGCCGGTTCTGGTGCTAGGTGATTCCAATTTGTCCAGACTCCCCCCCTATGAACATACATCAGTTCAAGTGGACAGCTTTCCGGGAGCCATGGTGCACCACATGAGATCTATTTTAGATAAGCTGCAAACTCAAAGAACAACAGAAAAAGTCATTTTGGCAGTAGGCCTGAATAACTGTCTGCGATTGAACCAGTTTGAAACCATCAAAAAACAGTTTCAGGTTCTCATGGCGCTTACAAGACGAGTTTTTCCACACGCACAGATCTTTGTGCCACTCATACATTGTTCGCGCTCACAAACACCAGCCACTCTGGAAATTATTGAACAGGTTAACACATTCTTATTTGACAACTTTAGAACACTGGATCTTCTGGAGGAGGAATTTTTTGAAGTGGAGGACGACAACGTCCACTGGACGACCTCTACTGCTTCTCTCATTTTTGATGCATGGATGACACAATTAAACTAGAGACAGGGGGACCGAGTCTTCTCACCCCAGGACCCAGTAACATTTTAAATGAATCTCTCTCGTCTGCTTTTAGAAAAAACAAAAAGCTAAAAGATTCTCTCATCCGTGCGTCCCTGAAAAATGACAAACCTCAACAGCACAAAATAACACACTTCTAGTCGATCAAAAATATGTGTAGAATAAATGCACAGGTGGTGAAAAACCAATATGGTAGACTTTTTAGCCGTACTCGGTCAACCTGGTGTATTCTATTCAATGCAAAACATGTAACAAACTGTATGTGGGACAAACTCGGAATAAGCTTGCCGAGCGCCTTCAACAGCACTTGTATCAGATTGATCGACAAAT
Organism: Labroides dimidiatus; assembly: GCA_030710495.1. NCBI lineage: Eukaryota > Metazoa > Chordata > Actinopteri > Labriformes > Labridae > Labroides > Labroides dimidiatus. The sequence goes on from JARQGW010000037.1 coordinate 43,916, forward strand.
GAAAGAAACTGTACTGTATGAGCACTTCAGGGACCGCGGGTGGGAGAACCTAATAATTTCTGGATTGGAATCAGGAGTAGACTGGTCTGCGGCACAGCGATGGGCGGCAGAAAGATGATGGATAAAGGATCTCAATACTGTGGGGCCCTAGGGCCTTAATGAAGTGAAAAATTAAACATTGACCCCTGGGAGAGGGCCCGTGCCCACCCGTCCCTGTCCCCTGTTGCCTTGTTTTGCCCCCCTTCTTTATTTTTTCGTCTTGTGTGTGTTGGTTTGATTTGAGCACTTATGATTTAGAGCACTTATAACTGTTGGGGGGCAGGGGCCGGCCGGACGCGGGCCCTCGGGGAGGGGATCAAAGTAACAACCACTAGCAGAGAGTCTGAGCATAGCCGTCCATTGTGTGCCGCAGACTAGCAGCTAGTTAGGTTTGTGTTTAAAATAAAATATATCAAAGTAAATGTACTGACCCAGCATACCAACGATGGTAAGACTGGGTCAAACTTAAAACACACTTCTTTAACATATGCTCTGCCAAAAGGGTTCAAAAATGAAAAAGTAAAAACAAGGGCCCAGCATACCAACGATGGTAAGACTGGGCCTGTCTTAAGCAGTCCACTGCAACTTCTCTAAACTAAGGAGTAGCATTTGCGTGCCCGTGCACAGTGTGAGAGCCCATGGCACACTTTAAACATCTAACAAATTCACAAACCTAACCAGCCAGTGCCGCAAAATTGCCTCCTTTTTTGGAACTAAGGTCATCTGAGCCTGAGCTGCAGATGGACTGATATACTAGGCAAGCATAATGACTGCCAACTCCAACCAGGTGTGAGAGGGGAGGCGACCCCAAACCCCTCCCCTTTCCTTTGTCTGAGAGAGTATTTATCCACTTAGCAGTCACACAGTCTTTTGTTCTCCTCTGATGAAGCCACATGGTGGCGAAACGTTAGGAGCTTCTAAAGAACAAACTTAAGAGATTTTAACTTTACAAAAAAGAAAAAGAAAACTGATTTTTTCAGCCTGAGCTGGACCTGCCAGTCTCAGTGCTGAATCCTTTTAGTCCCTTTTGCTGTTTCAAACACTTTCAGTGATTTCTTTGTGTGCTGACTTGGCACTTCTTAGCTGTCTACAAACAGAAAAAAACACTAGCAGTTCAGACCTGCGGGAGCAGAGAATCCTCCTTTTCACCAAGAGTTGAATCACAGCCTCTTTTTTAATGGTGTGCTTGTGTGAAAACTACCCTCTGAGTGCCGTTTAAAACCAAGTGTGGTGTGCATTTCAAGAGTTCTTCTGTCACGTGTGCTTTTGTTATTCAACGACGCACAGTGATTTAGTTCTTTGATCTGGAGGCTGCCTTTTGATCTCACATCTGAGACTGCTGGTTGATTGGAAAGTGCTATAGTGCAATTTACAAAACAAAATCACTTGACCGAGGGTCAAATAAACTTTTTTTCTTTTTTTATTGAAATAGTTTTTCTGAAAACTAAAACTTTCTCAAAAAAGAACACTTAAAAACTTTATTAAAAGCAGTTTTAAATAGAAAGCTGTCTTCTCTTAAATAAGAAACACTAAAAGCTTTATTAAGAGCAGTTTTAAATAGAAAGCTGTCTTCTCTTAAATAAGAAACACTAAAAGCTTTATTAAAAGGAGCAGCTTGAGCTCCTGAAACTGCGTCTTTTACAAGTAGGTATACTATCAAAGAAAACACTTAAGAACTTTATTAAAAACACTTTCTTGAACAAGTCGTTTTTTCTAGAAAGGGCCTGGAGGTCTTTACTTTACAGTGGAGGTCTTCTAGTGCCTGTGAATGTGTGTGCTTTGAGTATACGAGTGTGTCTTTTTTGAAATAGAAAACTGAATTTGTACCCTCTAGTCTGTAAGCAACAATAGGACTAATTAGAAAATATCAGATTTAATCTCTTACAGTGACTGCTTCTTCCTCTTTACCTTTTTTGTCTCATCCTGCATCAAAATGGATTCACAATCACATCATAAAGGACGACGCTCACATCCCAATAACACCTGCGGCGTCCCTCCTGAGCAAACTACCACTAATAACAGAACAGAAAAACAATATTTCAAACTATTACAGGCTATACATCATGCAGAAAATCTGCACAGGTCTCAGCTCAGCGGGCAGGCTCCCGCTGGGATGAGAAAACAAGTCCACAAACTTACATCTTTTATTAAGCCCTCATCTCCCTGCGAGGACACCCGGGAGAGGGTGAAAAATATCACCGACCAGTGGATGAGAGCCAGCCTGGAGATTCTAACTCAACATTACGATCGAGTGATCGCTGAGAGCATCCAGAGCTTGCCTCGCTTCCAGCCCCTAGCTTTACAAAAGGCTGTGGGGTTCGGGAGAGCCCGATATAGGAACAAACTGACGGCCTCATCCATTGACACTCTCTCCAATTTAGTTAAGGGTGAAAATAACACATCGACTCGCAGGGAGATGAGGGCTACGACCTGTTTGGATTCGCCCAGGAGGGACACCGAATGGCCAAAACTGAGGCCGGAGGGGCCTGCTGAGCCTGCCCCTCTCCCTCAGAGAAATAGACTGTCGCGTCTCTCGCGACTCTCTCGCCGCTCGTGTGGTCTTTCTGACCCCTCTGGGAACCGATTTGCGGTCCTCAGCCGTTCTCCTCCACCCAACTCCGGCCCCCCCTCATGACCTTTCTTTGCCCCCCCTCTCGTGCCCTTACCCTGACCTGAACCAGTCTCCTCCCCCAGTACCTCACCCAAAGCAGGGGACTCCAGCTGGGGTGGAGTCGGGGAGGGGGAGACGGTCTGGGGGAGGAAGACTTAGTAACATCTCTGTTCAGGTGCACGCAGAGGAAGGGGCCTTTTTTCCATCTGTAGAAAGACCAGAGCAGAGGCCTGCCTGCCCTTTGACCTCCAGCCCTGACCCAGGCCCCGCCGCTAACCTTAACCCATCCCTCGCTCCTGAACTGAACTTCGGCCCCTGACCGTGTCTCTGACCTGGCCCTGACCCCTGACCTTAACCTGACCTCGGACTTCAAGACTCCTAACCCTAAGACTCGTGGCCCTAACAATAACCGGAAGTCACACCTTAAGACTTCTAAGACCCCTCACCCTAACCCTAACCCTAACCCTAACCAGAAGACTTGGGGTGGGACTCCAAACCCTAATCGGACTTCTAACCCTAACCAGACTTCTAACCCTAACCGGTCCCCTAACCCTAACCGGTCCCCTAACCCTAACCGGACTTCTAACCCTAACCGGACTTCTAACCCTAACCAGACTCCTGACCCCAACCGGGCTCCTAACCCTAACCGGACTTCTAACCCTAACCAGTCTCCTAACCCTAACCAGACTCCTGACCCCAACCGGGCTCCTAACCCTAACCAGACTTCTAACCCTAACCAGACTCCTAACCCTAACCGGGCTTCTAACCCTAGCCGGACTCCTAACCCTAACCGGGCTTCTAACCCTAACCGGACTCCTAACCCTAACTGGGCTTCTAACCCTAACCGGACTCCTAACCCTGACCGGACTTCTGGCCCTGGCCGGGTTCCTGATCATGACCCTGGCCAGACTTCTAACCCTAACCGGACTCCTAACCCTAACCTCTCTCCGACGGGGACCTGGGCACAGACTGCAGTGGAGGCTGAGCAAAACTCTCCCATGAGCTCCATAGGAGAGGAGAGATTTTGCCAGACCACAGACACTGTACACACAGCCAATAGCAAAAACCAGAACCCAGTGTTGTCCAATGTGGCTGTCTTAAATCCAGACTGTTTGTTCTTTTCCCCTGAAGTGGAGGAGTCTGGACTTTCCCGGGCGGTCTGGGGAGGCCGAGGGCCTGAGCAGGGTGTGGCGACCCCACCAATGACTGATGGGGAGGCCCTGGTGGGCGCCGCGACCGACCCGGGCCGCCCGAGCCCAGAACCGGCCCCCCGAACTCAACTCAGAAGGCCAACGAGGCATGAGAACACCTCCCAAAAAAATCGGAGGTGGTCTCTGACAGTGGAGGAGCCGGTTCTGGTGCTAGGTGATTCCAATTTGTCCAGACTCCCCCCCTATGAACATACATCAGTTCAAGTGGACAGCTTTCCGGGAGCCATGGTGCACCACATGAGATCTATTTTAGATAAGCTGCAAACTCAAAGAACAACAGAAAAAGTCATTTTGGCAGTAGGCCTGAATAACTGTCTGCGATTGAACCAGTTTGAAACCATCAAAAAACAGTTTCAGGTTCTCATGGCGCTTACAAGACGAGTTTTTCCACACGCACAGATCTTTGTGCCACTCATACATTGTTCGCGCTCACAAACACCAGCCACTCTGGAAATTATTGAACAGGTTAACACATTCTTATTTGACAACTTTAGAACACTGGATCTTCTGGAGGAGGAATTTTTTGAAGTGGAGGACGACAACGTCCACTGGACGACCTCTACTGCTTCTCTCATTTTTGATGCATGGATGACACAATTAAACTAGAGACAGGGGGACCGAGTCTTCTCACCCCAGGACCCAGTAACATTTTAAATGAATCTCTCTCGTCTGCTTTTAGAAAAAACAAAAAGCTAAAAGATTCTCTCATCCGTGCGTCCCTGAAAAATGACAAACCTCAACAGCACAAAATAACACACTTCTAGTCGATCAAAAATATGTGTAGAATAAATGCACAGGTGGTGAAAAACCAATATGGTAGACTTTTTAGCCGTACTCGGTCAACCTGGTGTATTCTATTCAATGCAAAACATGTAACAAACTGTATGTGGGACAAACTCGGAATAAGCTTGCCGAGCGCCTTCAACAGCACTTGTATCAGATTGATCGACAAATGAAAGAAACTGTACTGTATGAGCACTTCAGGGACCGCGGGTGGGAGAACCTAATAATTTCTGGATTGGAATCAGGAGTAGACTGGTCTGCGGCACAGCGATGGGCGGCAGAAAGATGATGGATAAAGGATCTCAATACTGTGGGGCCCTAGGGCCTTAATGAAGTGAAAAATTAAACATTGACCCCTGGGAGAGGGCCCGTGCCCACCCGTCCCTGTCCCCTGTTGC
>JARQGW010000038.1:5000-12500 GCA_030710495.1 Labroides dimidiatus
AACCCTAACCCTAACCCTAACCCTAACCCTAACCCTAACCCTAACCCTAACCCTAACCCTAACCCTAACCCTAACCCTAACCCTAACCCTAACCCTAACCCTAACCCTAACCCTAACCCTAACCCTAACCCTAACCCTAACCCTAACCCTAACCCTAACCCTAACCCTAACCCTAACCCTAACCCTAACCCTAACCCTAACCCTAACCCTAACCCTAACCCTAACCCTAACCCTAACCCTAACCCTAACCCTAACCCTAACCCTAACCCTAACCCTAACCCTAACCCTAACCCTAACCCTAACCCTAACCCTAACCCTAACCCTAACCCTAACCCTAACCCTAACCCTAACCCTAACCCTAACCCTAACCCTAACCCTAACCCTAACCCTAACCCTAACCCTAACCCTAACCCTAACCCTAACCCTAACCCTAACCCTAACCCTAACCCTAACCCTAACCCTAACCCTAACCCTAACCCTAACCCTAACCCTAACCCTAACCCTAACCCTAACCCTAACCCTAACCCTAACCCTAACCCTAACCCTAACCCTAACCCTAACCCTAACCCTAACCCTAACCCTAACCCTAACCCTAACCCTAACCCTAACCCTAACCCTAACCCTAACCCTAACCCTAACCCTAACCCTAACCCTAACCCTAACCCTAACCCTAACCCTAACCCTAACCCTAACCCTAACCCTAACCCTAACCCTAACCCTAACCCTAACCCTAACCCTAACCCTAACCCTAACCCTAACCCTAACCCTAACCCTAACCCTAACCCTAACCCTAACCCTAACCCTAACCCTAACCCTAACCCTAACCCTAACCCTAACCCTAACCCTAACCCTAACCCTAACCCTAACCCTAACCCTAACCCTAACCCTAACCCTAACCCTAACCCTAACCCTAACCCTAACCCTAACCCTAACCCTAACCCTAACCCTAACCCTAACCCTAACCCTAACCCTAACCCTAACCCTAACCCTAACCCTAACCCTAACCCTAACCCTAACCCTAACCCTAACCCTAACCCTAACCCTAACCCTAACCCTAACCCTAACCCTAACCCTAACCCTAACCCTAACCCTAACCCTAACCCTAACCCTAACCCTAACCCTAACCCTAACCCTAACCCTAACCCTAACCCTAACCCTAACCCTAACCCTAACCCTAACCCTAACCCTAACCCTAACCCTAACCCTAACCCTAACCCTAACCCTAACCCTAACCCTAACCCTAACCCTAACCCTAACCCTAACCCTAACCCTAACCCTAACCCTAACCCTAACCCTAACCCTAACCCTAACCCTAACCCTAACCCTAACCCTAACCCTAACCCTAACCCTAACCCTAACCCTAACCCTAACCCTAACCCTAACCCTAACCCTAACCCTAACCCTAACCCTAACCCTAACCCTAACCCTAACCCTAACCCTAACCCTAACCCTAACCCTAACCCTAACCCTAACCCTAACCCTAACCCTAACCCTAACCCTAACCCTAACCCTAACCCTAACCCTAACCCTAACCCTAACCCTAACCCTAACCCTAACCCTAACCCTAACCCTAACCCTAACCCTAACCCTAACCCTAACCCTAACCCTAACCCTAACCCTAACCCTAACCCTAACCCTAACCCTAACCCTAACCCTAACCCTAACCCTAACCCTAACCCTAACCCTAACCCTAACCCTAACCCTAACCCTAACCCTAACCCTAACCCTAACCCTAACCCTAACCCTAACCCTAACCCTAACCCTAACCCTAACCCTAACCCTAACCCTAACCCTAACCCTAACCCTAACCCTAACCCTAACCCTAACCCTAACCCTAACCCTAACCCTAACCCTAACCCTAACCCTAACCCTAACCCTAACCCTAACCCTAACCCTAACCCTAACCCTAACCCTAACCCTAACCCTAACCCTAACCCTAACCCTAACCCTAACCCTAACCCTAACCCTAACCCTAACCCTAACCCTAACCCTAACCCTAACCCTAACCCTAACCCTAACCCTAACCCTAACCCTAACCCTAACCCTAACCCTAACCCTAACCCTAACCCTAACCCTAACCCTAACCCTAACCCTAACCCTAACCCTAACCCTAACCCTAACCCTAACCCTAACCCTAACCCTAACCCTAACCCTAACCCTAACCCTAACCCTAACCCTAACCCTAACCCTAACCCTAACCCTAACCCTAACCCTAACCCTAACCCTAACCCTAACCCTAACCCTAACCCTAACCCTAACCCTAACCCTAACCCTAACCCTAACCCTAACCCTAACCCTAACCCTAACCCTAACCCTAACCCTAACCCTAACCCTAACCCTAACCCTAACCCTAACCCTAACCCTAACCCTAACCCTAACCCTAACCCTAACCCTAACCCTAACCCTAACCCTAACCCTAACCCTAACCCTAACCCTAACCCTAACCCTAACCCTAACCCTAACCCTAACCCTAACCCTAACCCTAACCCTAACCCTAACCCTAACCCTAACCCTAACCCTAACCCTAACCCTAACCCTAACCCTAACCCTAACCCTAACCCTAACCCTAACCCTAACCCTAACCCTAACCCTAACCCTAACCCTAACCCTAACCCTAACCCTAACCCTAACCCTAACCCTAACCCTAACCCTAACCCTAACCCTAACCCTAACCCTAACCCTAACCCTAACCCTAACCCTAACCCTAACCCTAACCCTAACCCTAACCCTAACCCTAACCCTAACCCTAACCCTAACCCTAACCCTAACCCTAACCCTAACCCTAACCCTAACCCTAACCCTAACCCTAACCCTAACCCTAACCCTAACCCTAACCCTAACCCTAACCCTAACCCTAACCCTAACCCTAACCCTAACCCTAACCCTAACCCTAACCCTAACCCTAACCCTAACCCTAACCCTAACCCTAACCCTAACCCTAACCCTAACCCTAACCCTAACCCTAACCCTAACCCTAACCCTAACCCTAACCCTAACCCTAACCCTAACCCTAACCCTAACCCTAACCCTAACCCTAACCCTAACCCTAACCCTAACCCTAACCCTAACCCTAACCCTAACCCTAACCCTAACCCTAACCCTAACCCTAACCCTAACCCTAACCCTAACCCTAACCCTAACCCTAACCCTAACCCTAACCCTAACCCTAACCCTAACCCTAACCCTAACCCTAACCCTAACCCTAACCCTAACCCTAACCCTAACCCTAACCCTAACCCTAACCCTAACCCTAACCCTAACCCTAACCCTAACCCTAACCCTAACCCTAACCCTAACCCTAACCCTAACCCTAACCCTAACCCTAACCCTAACCCTAACCCTAACCCTAACCCTAACCCTAACCCTAACCCTAACCCTAACCCTAACCCTAACCCTAACCCTAACCCTAACCCTAACCCTAACCCTAACCCTAACCCTAACCCTAACCCTAACCCTAACCCTAACCCTAACCCTAACCCTAACCCTAACCCTAACCCTAACCCTAACCCTAACCCTAACCCTAACCCTAACCCTAACCCTAACCCTAACCCTAACCCTAACCCTAACCCTAACCCTAACCCTAACCCTAACCCTAACCCTAACCCTAACCCTAACCCTAACCCTAACCCTAACCCTAACCCTAACCCTAACCCTAACCCTAACCCTAACCCTAACCCTAACCCTAACCCTAACCCTAACCCTAACCCTAACCCTAACCCTAACCCTAACCCTAACCCTAACCCTAACCCTAACCCTAACCCTAACCCTAACCCTAACCCTAACCCTAACCCTAACCCTAACCCTAACCCTAACCCTAACCCTAACCCTAACCCTAACCCTAACCCTAACCCTAACCCTAACCCTAACCCTAACCCTAACCCTAACCCTAACCCTAACCCTAACCCTAACCCTAACCCTAACCCTAACCCTAACCCTAACCCTAACCCTAACCCTAACCCTAACCCTAACCCTAACCCTAACCCTAACCCTAACCCTAACCCTAACCCTAACCCTAACCCTAACCCTAACCCTAACCCTAACCCTAACCCTAACCCTAACCCTAACCCTAACCCTAACCCTAACCCTAACCCTAACCCTAACCCTAACCCTAACCCTAACCCTAACCCTAACCCTAACCCTAACCCTAACCCTAACCCTAACCCTAACCCTAACCCTAACCCTAACCCTAACCCTAACCCTAACCCTAACCCTAACCCTAACCCTAACCCTAACCCTAACCCTAACCCTAACCCTAACCCTAACCCTAACCCTAACCCTAACCCTAACCCTAACCCTAACCCTAACCCTAACCCTAACCCTAACCCTAACCCTAACCCTAACCCTAACCCTAACCCTAACCCTAACCCTAACCCTAACCCTAACCCTAACCCTAACCCTAACCCTAACCCTAACCCTAACCCTAACCCTAACCCTAACCCTAACCCTAACCCTAACCCTAACCCTAACCCTAACCCTAACCCTAACCCTAACCCTAACCCTAACCCTAACCCTAACCCTAACCCTAACCCTAACCCTAACCCTAACCCTAACCCTAACCCTAACCCTAACCCTAACCCTAACCCTAACCCTAACCCTAACCCTAACCCTAACCCTAACCCTAACCCTAACCCTAACCCTAACCCTAACCCTAACCCTAACCCTAACCCTAACCCTAACCCTAACCCTAACCCTAACCCTAACCCTAACCCTAACCCTAACCCTAACCCTAACCCTAACCCTAACCCTAACCCTAACCCTAACCCTAACCCTAACCCTAACCCTAACCCTAACCCTAACCCTAACCCTAACCCTAACCCTAACCCTAACCCTAACCCTAACCCTAACCCTAACCCTAACCCTAACCCTAACCCTAACCCTAACCCTAACCCTAACCCTAACCCTAACCCTAACCCTAACCCTAACCCTAACCCTAACCCTAACCCTAACCCTAACCCTAACCCTAACCCTAACCCTAACCCTAACCCTAACCCTAACCCTAACCCTAACCCTAACCCTAACCCTAACCCTAACCCTAACCCTAACCCTAACCCTAACCCTAACCCTAACCCTAACCCTAACCCTAACCCTAACCCTAACCCTAACCCTAACCCTAACCCTAACCCTAACCCTAACCCTAACCCTAACCCTAACCCTAACCCTAACCCTAACCCTAACCCTAACCCTAACCCTAACCCTAACCCTAACCCTAACCCTAACCCTAACCCTAACCCTAACCCTAACCCTAACCCTAACCCTAACCCTAACCCTAACCCTAACCCTAACCCTAACCCTAACCCTAACCCTAACCCTAACCCTAACCCTAACCCTAACCCTAACCCTAACCCTAACCCTAACCCTAACCCTAACCCTAACCCTAACCCTAACCCTAACCCTAACCCTAACCCTAACCCTAACCCTAACCCTAACCCTAACCCTAACCCTAACCCTAACCCTAACCCTAACCCTAACCCTAACCCTAACCCTAACCCTAACCCTAACCCTAACCCTAACCCTAACCCTAACCCTAACCCTAACCCTAACCCTAACCCTAACCCTAACCCTAACCCTAACCCTAACCCTAACCCTAACCCTAACCCTAACCCTAACCCTAACCCTAACCCTAACCCTAACCCTAACCCTAACCCTAACCCTAACCCTAACCCTAACCCTAACCCTAACCCTAACCCTAACCCTAACCCTAACCCTAACCCTAACCCTAACCCTAACCCTAACCCTAACCCTAACCCTAACCCTAACCCTAACCCTAACCCTAACCCTAACCCTAACCCTAACCCTAACCCTAACCCTAACCCTAACCCTAACCCTAACCCTAACCCTAACCCTAACCCTAACCCTAACCCTAACCCTAACCCTAACCCTAACCCTAACCCTAACCCTAACCCTAACCCTAACCCTAACCCTAACCCTAACCCTAACCCTAACCCTAACCCTAACCCTAACCCTAACCCTAACCCTAACCCTAACCCTAACCCTAACCCTAACCCTAACCCTAACCCTAACCCTAACCCTAACCCTAACCCTAACCCTAACCCTAACCCTAACCCTAACCCTAACCCTAACCCTAACCCTAACCCTAACCCTAACCCTAACCCTAACCCTAACCCTAACCCTAACCCTAACCCTAACCCTAACCCTAACCCTAACCCTAACCCTAACCCTAACCCTAACCCTAACCCTAACCCTAACCCTAACCCTAACCCTAACCCTAACCCTAACCCTAACCCTAACCCTAACCCTAACCCTAACCCTAACCCTAACCCTAACCCTAACCCTAACCCTAACCCTAACCCTAACCCTAACCCTAACCCTAACCCTAACCCTAACCCTAACCCTAACCCTAACCCTAACCCTAACCCTAACCCTAACCCTAACCCTAACCCTAACCCTAACCCTAACCCTAACCCTAACCCTAACCCTAACCCTAACCCTAACCCTAACCCTAACCCTAACCCTAACCCTAACCCTAACCCTAACCCTAACCCTAACCCTAACCCTAACCCTAACCCTAACCCTAACCCTAACCCTAACCCTAACCCTAACCCTAACCCTAACCCTAACCCTAACCCTAACCCTAACCCTAACCCTAACCCTAACCCTAACCCTAACCCTAACCCTAACCCTAACCCTAACCCTAACCCTAACCCTAACCCTAACCCTAACCCTAACCCTAACCCTAACCCTAACCCTAACCCTAACCCTAACCCTAACCCTAACCCTAACCCTAACCCTAACCCTAACCCTAACCCTAACCCTAACCCTAACCCTAACCCTAACCCTAACCCTAACCCTAACCCTAACCCTAACCCTAACCCTAACCCTAACCCTAACCCTAACCCTAACCCTAACCCTAACCCTAACCCTAACCCTAACCCTAACCCTAACCCTAACCCTAACCCTAACCCTAACCCTAACCCTAACCCTAACCCTAACCCTAACCCTAACCCTAACCCTAACCCTAACCCTAACCCTAACCCTAACCCTAACCCTAACCCTAACCCTAACCCTAACCCTAACCCTAACCCTAACCCTAACCCTAACCCTAACCCTAACCCTAACCCTAACCCTAACCCTAACCCTAACCCTAACCCTAACCCTAACCCTAACCCTAACCCTAACCCTAACCCTAACCCTAACCCTAACCCTAACCCTAACCCTAACCCTAACCCTAACCCTAACCCTAACCCTAACCCTAACCCTAACCCTAACCCTAACCCTAACCCTAACCCTAACCCTAACCCTAACCCTAACCCTAACCCTAACCCTAACCCTAACCCTAACCCTAACCCTAACCCTAACCCTAACCCTAACCCTAACCCTAACCCTAACCCTAACCCTAACCCTAACCCTAACCCTAACCCTAACCCTAACCCTAACCCTAACCCTAACCCTAACCCTAACCCTAACCCTAACCCTAACCCTAACCCTAACCCTAACCCTAACCCTAACCCTAACCCTAACCCTAACCCTAACCCTAACCCT
>JARQGW010000038.1:17500-39990 GCA_030710495.1 Labroides dimidiatus
CAACTCCAGCGGCGGCTGATAAAGATGAACTTAAAAGAGATCTACATGAGTATCACCGCCGTCTGAAGCTAATAGATTACTTTCGATTCACAGCAGAACGAGCGAGCGAACCTTTTTTAGAACCGTCGCGGTGGGAGCCAGAATGGGCTGCCGTACCAGCGGAAATCAAAAATTTGATTGAGCTGGATGGCCGGGGGCTCGACCGAGCTCACATGCGTGTGAAAAACAATAACTATAATGACAACAATTTATCCAGCAGAGAGAGAAGGGCACTGAAAGACCTGCAACACAATAAAGATCTGATTATCAAGCCAGCTGACAAGGGTTCTAAAATTGTCATCTTAGATAGAACACAATATCTGATAGAAGCAAACCGACAACTTTCGAACACGACTCATTATAGACCGCTGACCGCCCCGATGCAACTCGAGACACAGAAAATGATTCGCAAAATTGCGACTGAACTCTATGAAAAGAAGAACATCTCAGCCAAACAAAAGAAATATTTGTTTGGCTCAGACCAGCCTCGTCCACGCAAATTCTATCTACTGCCAAAAATCCATAAGGATCCAGCAACGTGGACGGTCCCTCACAGAGTTCCCTCTGGTCGCCCGATTGTGTCGGATTGCGGAAGCGAGTCGTGTAGAGCTGCCGAATTCGTCGACTTCTATTTGAACCCTCTGTCGCAAAAACATCCTAGCTATGTCAAAGACACTTATGAGTTTGTAGAAAAGATGAAAACCATAAGGATGCCCCCGGGAACCTTTTTGTTCTCCATTGACATAGATTCACTTTACACAAATATCAATACACAACTGGGTCTTCAATCAGTGCAAAGGGTCTTGGAAAAATACCCAGACCCTTCTAGGCCGGACAGTGCCCTTCTCTCTCTGCTGGAATTAGGCCTCACTCGCAATGATTTTGAATTCGAAGCGAGACACTTTCTCCAAATACACGGTACGGCGATGGGCAAAAAGTTCGCGCCCGCCTACGCGAACATCTATATGGCAGAATGGGAACACACAGTGTTTCCCAAGTGCCCGAAACTTCCCTCGCTATATATCCGCTATTTGGACGACATCTTTGGAGTGTGGACTCACAGCGAGGAGGATTTCAAAACCTTCATTGACATTTTAAATTCACATCACGCAGCGATTAAAGTTAAATACAATTTGCAAATAGAGGAGATTGAGTTCTTGGACACTCAGGTTTTTATTAAGAAACACAACAGTGAGGAGTGGAGCCTGGGTACCCGCGTCTACTTCAAACCCACCGACACTCATGCTCTGCTTCACAAAAAAAGCTTTCATCCAAAACACACATTCAGGGGGATTGTTAAATCTCAGCTGATTCGTTTTTGGAGGATCTGCAGCGAGCCGGAAGATGTGAAAAGTGCAACGAGCATTTTATTCGGAGCCTTGAAGAGACGCGGATACGGCAGGACTTTCCTTCGACAAATTAAATCTGAAGTGACAGCTATTTTTCAAGGAGGACAGATGACACGAGGGGTGGAACCTGAAAATAAAATGGTCCCCCTAGTAACCACCTTTTCCTCACTCTCCCTCAAGTTCAACTCCATTGCAAAGACCAACTTTAAAAAGCTGCAGGAGACCCTTCCCTCTCTGGCGGACTACAAAATTATTTCTGCTTTTAGAAAAAACAAAAACCTAAAAGATTCTCTCGTCCGTGCGTCTCTGAAAAATGACAAACCTCAACAGCACAAAATAACACACTTCAAGTCGATCAAATATGTAAAGAATAAATACACGGGTGGAGAAAAACCAATTTGGCAGACTTTTCAGCCGGACTCGGTCAACCTGGTGTACCTTATTCATTGTAAAGCATGTGACAAACTGTATGTAGGACAAACTCGGAATAAGCTCGCCGACCGCCTTAAACAACACTTATATCACATTGATCGACAAATGAAAAAAACTGTGCTGTATGAGCACTTCGGAGACCACGGGCGGGAGAATCTAACGATTTCTGGATTGGAGTCGGGAGTAGGCTGGTCTGCGGCACAGCGGTGGGCGGCAGAAAGACGATGGATAAAAGATCTCAATACTGTGGCGCCCCACGGCCTTAATGAAGTGAATAATTAAACATTGACCCCTGGGAGAGGGCCCGTGCCCGCCCGTCCCTGTCCCCTGTTTTCTTGTTTTGCCCCCCTTCTTTTTCTTTATTTTATTTCTTTGACTTTTGTGTGTGTTGGTTTGATTTGAGCACTTATGATTTAGAGCACTTATAACTGTTGGGGGACTGGGGCCGGCCGGGCGCGGGCCCTCGTGGAGGGGATCAAAGTAACAACCACCAGCAGAGAGTCTTAGCATAGCCGCCCATCGTGTGCCGCAGACCAGCGGCCAGTTAAGTTTGTGTTAAAAATAAAAAATATATATTAAAGTAAATATACTGACCCAGCATACCAACGATGGTAAGACTGGGTCAAACTTAAAACACACTTCTTAAACATATGCTTTGCTAAAAGGGTTCAAAAATAAAAAAATGAAAACACAAAAAAATAAAAACAAGGGCCCAGCATACCAGCGATGGTAAAACTGGGCCTGTTTTAAGCAGTCCACTGCAACTTTTCTAAATTAAGGAGTAGCATTTGCGTGCCCGTGCACAGTGTGAGAGCCCATGGCACACTTTAAACATCTAAAAAATTCACAAACCTAACCAGCCAGTGCCGCAAAATTGCCTCCCTTTAGAATTAAGGTCATCTGAGCCTGAGCTGCAGATGGACTGATATACCAGGCAAGCATAATGACTGCCAACTCCAACCAGCTGTGAGAGTGGAGGCAACCCCAAACCCCTCCCCTCTCCTTTGTCTGAGAGAGTATTTATCCACTTAGCAGTCACACAGTCTTTTGTTCTCCTCTGATGAAGCCACATGGTGGCGAAACGTTAGGAGCTTCTAAAAGAACAAACTTAAGAGATTTTAACTTTACAAAAAAAGAAAAAGAAAACTGATTTTTTCAGCCTGAGCTGGACCTGCCAGCTTCAGTGCTGAATCCTTTTAGTCCTTCTTGCTGCTTCAAACACCTTCAGTGATTTCTTTGTGTGCTGACTTGGCACTTCTTAGCTGTCTAAAAAACAGAAAAAAACACTAGCAGTTCAGACCTGCAGGAGCAGAGAATCCTCCTTTTCACAAAAGAGTTGAATCACAGCCTCTTTTTTAATGGTGTGCTTGTGTGAAAACTACCCTCTGAGTGCCGTTTAAAACCAAGTGTGGTGTGCATTTCAAGAGTTCTTCTGTCACGTGTGCTGTGTTGTTCAATGAAGCACAGTGATTTAGTTCTTTGATCTGGAGGCTGCCTTTTGATCTGACATCTGGGACTGCTGGTTGATTTGAAAGTGCTATAGTGCAGTTTACAAAACAAAATCACTTGACCAAGGGTCAAATAAACTTTCTTCTTTTTTTATTTAAATAGTTTTTCTAAAAACTAAAACTTTCTCAAAAAGGACCACTTAAAAACTTTATTAAAAGCGGTTTTAAATAGAGCTGTCTTTTCTGAAATAAGAAACACTAAAAGCTTTATTAAGAGCAGTTTTAAATAGAGCTGTCTTTTCTTAAATAAGAAACACTAAAAGCTTTATTAAGAGCAGTTTTAAATAGAGCTGTCTTCTCTTAAATAAGAAACACTAAAAGCTTTATTAAGAAGCAGCTTTAAATAGAAAGCTGTCTTTTCTTAAATAAGAAACACTAAAAGCTTTATTAAAAGGAGCAGCTTGAGCTCTTGAAACTGCTTCTTTTATAAGTAGGTATACCATCAAAGAAAACACTTAAAAACTTTATTAAAAACACTTTCTTGAACAAGTTGTTTTTTCTACAAAGGGCCTGGAGGTCTTTACTTTAGAGTGGAGGTCTTCTGGTGCCTGTGAATGTGTGTGCTTTGAGTATGCGTGTGTGTCTTTTTTTGAAAAAGAAAATTGAATTTGTACCCTCTAGTCTGAAAAACAACAATAGGACTAATCAGAAAATATCAGTTTGAATCTCTTACAGTGACTGCTTCTTCCTCTTTACTTTTTTTTGTCTCATCCTGAATCAAAATGTATTCACAATCACATCATAAAGGACGACGCACAAATCCCAATAACACCTGCGGCGTCCCTTCTGAGCAAACTACCACTAATAACAGAACAGAAAAACAATATTTCAAACTATTACAGGCTATTCATCATGCAGAGAATCTGCATAGGTCTCAACTCAGCGGGCAGGCTCCCGCTGGGATGAGAAAGCAAGTTCATAAACTTACATCTTTTATTAAGCCCTCATCTCCCTGCGAGGACACCCGGGAGAGAGTGAAAAATAACACCGACCAGTGGATGAGAGCCAGCCTGGAGATTCTTATTCAACATTACGATCGAGTGATCGCTGAGAGCATCCAGAGCTTGCCTCGCTTCCAGCCGCTAGCTTTACAAAAGGCTGTGGGGTTCGGGAGAGCCCGATATAGGAACAAACTGACGGCCTCATCCATTGACACTCTCTCCAACTTAGTTAAGGGTGAAAATAACACATCGACTCGCAGGGAGATGAGGGTTATGACCTGTCTGGATTTGCCCAGGAGGGACGCCGAATGGCCAAAACTGAGGCCAGAGGGGCCTGCTGACCCTGCCCCTCTCCCTCAGAGAAATAGACTGTCGCGTCTCTCGCGAGTCTCTCGCCGCTCGTGTGGTCTTTCTGACCCCTCTGGGAACCGCTTTGCGGTCCTGAGCCGTTCTCCTCCACCCAACTCTGGCCCCCCTCATGACCTTTCTTTGCCCCCCCTCTCGTGCCCTGACCCAGGCCAGGGACCTGGCCCTCACCCTGACCTGAACCAGTCTCCTCCCCCAGTACCTCACCCAAAGCAGGGGACTCCAGCTGGGGTGGAGTCGGGGAGGGGGAGACGGTCTGGGGGAGGAAGACTTAGCAACATCTCTGTTCAGGTGCACGCAGAGGAGGGGGCCTTTTTTCCATCTGTAGGGAGACCAGAGCAGAGACCTGCCTGCCCTTTGACCTCCAGCCCTGACCCAGGCCCCGCCGCTAACCTGAACCTATCCCTCGCTCCAGAACTGAACTTCGGCCCTGACCGTGTCTCTGACCTGGCCCTGACCCCTGACCTTAACCTGACCTCGGACTTCAAGACTCCTAACCCTAAGACTCGTGGCCCTAACAATAACCGGAAGTCTCACCTTAAGACTTCTAAGACCCCTCACCCTAACCCTAACCCTAACCCTAACCAGAAGACTTGGGGTGGGACTCCTAACCCTAACCGGACTTCTAACCCTAACCAGACTTCTAACCCTAACCGGTCTCCTGACCCTAACCAGACTTCTAACCCTAACCGGTCTCCTGACCCTAACCGGTCTCCTAACCCTAACCAGACTCCTAACCCTAACCAGACTTCTGACCCTAACCGGTCTCCTTACCCTAACCAGACTTCTAACCCTAACCAGACTTCTAACCCTAACCGGTCTCCTGACCCTAACCAGACTCCTAACCCTAACCCTAACCCTAACCCTAACCTCTCTCCGACGGGGACCTGGGCACAGACTGCAGCAGATGTGGAGCAGAACTCTCCCATGAGCTCCACAGGAGAGGAGAGATTCTGCCAGACCACAGACCCTGTACACACAACCAACAGCAAGAACCAGAATCCAGTGTTGTCGAATGTGGCTGTTTTAAACCCGGACTGTTTGTTCTTTTCCCCTGAAGTGGAGGAGTCTGGACTTTCCCGGGCGGTCTGGGAAGGCCGAGAGCCCG
Source organism: Labroides dimidiatus (assembly GCA_030710495.1). Lineage (NCBI taxonomy): Eukaryota > Metazoa > Chordata > Actinopteri > Labriformes > Labridae > Labroides > Labroides dimidiatus. The sequence continues at coordinate 23,244 of JARQGW010000038.1, forward strand.
AGCAGGGTGTGGCGACCCCACCAATGACTGATGGGGAGGCCCTGTTGGGTGCCGCGGCCGACCCGGGCCGCCCGAGCCCAGAACCGGCCCCCCGAACTCAGCTCAGAAGGCCGACTAGGCATGAGAACACCTCCCAAAAAAATCGGAGGTGGTCTCTGACGGTGGAGGAGCCGGTTCTGGTGCTAGGTGACTCAAATCTGTCCAGACTCCCCCCCTATGAGCATACATCAGTTCAAGTGGACAGCTTTCCGGGAGCCATGGTGCACCACATGAGATCCATTTTAGATAAGCTGCAAACACAAAGAACAACAGAAAAAGTCATTTTGGCAGTAGGCCTGAATAACTGTCTACGGTTAAATCAGTTTGAAACCATCAAAAAACAGTTTCAGGTCCTCATGGCGCTTACAAAAAGAGTTTTTCCACACGCACAGATCTTTGTGCCACTCATACAATGTTCGCGCTCACAAACACCAGCCACTCGGGATATTATTGAACAGGTTAACACATTTTTATTCGACAACTTTAGAACACTGGACCTTCTGGAGGAGGAATTTTTTGAAGTGGAGGACGACGACGTCCACTGGACGGCCTCTACTGCTACTCTCATTTTTGATTCATGGATGACACAATTAAACTAAAGACAGGGGGACCGAGTCTTCTCACCCCGGAACACAGTAACATTTTAAATCTCTCTCGCACATATGTTTTGAATGAAGCAGAAAAGAGTCTGCTTGAGAAGGGTCTTTTTTTCATTCCAACTCCAGCGGCGGCTGATAAAGATGAACTTAAAAGAGATCTACATGAGTATCACCGCCGTCTGAAGCTAATAGATTACTTTCGATTCACAGCAGAACGAGCGAGCGAACCTTTTTTAGAACCGTCGCGGTGGGAGCCAGAATGGGCTGCCGTACCAGCGGAAATCAAAAATTTGATTGAGCTGGATGGCCGGGGGCTCGACCGAGCTCACATGCGTGTGAAAAACAATAACTATAATGACAACAATTTATCCAGCAGAGAGAGAAGGGCACTGAAAGACCTGCAACACAATAAAGATCTGATTATCAAGCCAGCTGACAAGGGTTCTAAAATTGTCATCTTAGATAGAACACAATATCTGATAGAAGCAAACCGACAACTTTCGAACACGACTCATTATAGACCGCTGACCGCCCCGATGCAACTCGAGACACAGAAAATGATTCGCAAAATTGCGACTGAACTCTATGAAAAGAAGAACATCTCAGCCAAACAAAAGAAATATTTGTTTGGCTCAGACCAGCCTCGTCCACGCAAATTCTATCTACTGCCAAAAATCCATAAGGATCCAGCAACGTGGACGGTCCCTCACAGAGTTCCCTCTGGTCGCCCGATTGTGTCGGATTGCGGAAGCGAGTCGTGTAGAGCTGCCGAATTCGTCGACTTCTATTTGAACCCTCTGTCGCAAAAACATCCTAGCTATGTCAAAGACACTTATGAGTTTGTAGAAAAGATGAAAACCATAAGGATGCCCCCGGGAACCTTTTTGTTCTCCATTGACATAGATTCACTTTACACAAATATCAATACACAACTGGGTCTTCAATCAGTGCAAAGGGTCTTGGAAAAATACCCAGACCCTTCTAGGCCGGACAGTGCCCTTCTCTCTCTGCTGGAATTAGGCCTCACTCGCAATGATTTTGAATTCGAAGCGAGACACTTTCTCCAAATACACGGTACGGCGATGGGCAAAAAGTTCGCGCCCGCCTACGCGAACATCTATATGGCAGAATGGGAACACACAGTGTTTCCCAAGTGCCCGAAACTTCCCTCGCTATATATCCGCTATTTGGACGACATCTTTGGAGTGTGGACTCACAGCGAGGAGGATTTCAAAACCTTCATTGACATTTTAAATTCACATCACGCAGCGATTAAAGTTAAATACAATTTGCAAATAGAGGAGATTGAGTTCTTGGACACTCAGGTTTTTATTAAGAAACACAACAGTGAGGAGTGGAGCCTGGGTACCCGCGTCTACTTCAAACCCACCGACACTCATGCTCTGCTTCACAAAAAAAGCTTTCATCCAAAACACACATTCAGGGGGATTGTTAAATCTCAGCTGATTCGTTTTTGGAGGATCTGCAGCGAGCCGGAAGATGTGAAAAGTGCAACGAGCATTTTATTCGGAGCCTTGAAGAGACGCGGATACGGCAGGACTTTCCTTCGACAAATTAAATCTGAAGTGACAGCTATTTTTCAAGGAGGACAGATGACACGAGGGGTGGAACCTGAAAATAAAATGGTCCCCCTAGTAACCACCTTTTCCTCACTCTCCCTCAAGTTCAACTCCATTGCAAAGACCAACTTTAAAAAGCTGCAGGAGACCCTTCCCTCTCTGGCGGACTACAAAATTATTTCTGCTTTTAGAAAAAACAAAAACCTAAAAGATTCTCTCGTCCGTGCGTCTCTGAAAAATGACAAACCTCAACAGCACAAAATAACACACTTCAAGTCGATCAAATATGTAAAGAATAAATACACGGGTGGAGAAAAACCAATTTGGCAGACTTTTCAGCCGGACTCGGTCAACCTGGTGTACCTTATTCATTGTAAAGCATGTGACAAACTGTATGTAGGACAAACTCGGAATAAGCTCGCCGACCGCCTTAAACAACACTTATATCACATTGATCGACAAATGAAAGAAACTGTGCTGTATGAGCACTTCAGGGACCACGGGTGGGAGTACCTAATAATTTCTGGATTGGAGTCAGGAGTAGGCTGGTCTGCGGCACAACGATGGGCGGCAGAAAGATGATGGATAAAAGATCTCAATACTGTGGCGCCCTAGGGCCTTAATGAAGTGAAAAATTAAACATTGACCCCTGGGAGAGGGCCCGTGCCCACCCGTCCCTGTCCCCTGTTGCCTTGTTTTGCCCCTCTTCTTTTTCCCCCTTTTTTATTTCTTTGACTTGTGTGTGTTGGTTTGATTTGAGCACTTATGATTTAGAGCACTTATAACTGTTGGGGGGCTGGGGCCGGCTGGACGTGGGCCCTCGGGGAGGGGATCAAAGTAACAACCACCAGCAGAGAGTCTGAGCATAGCCGCCCATCGTGTGCCGCAGACCAGCAGCTAGTTAAGTTTGTGTTTAAAATAAAATACATCAAAGTAAATGTACTGACCCAGCATACCAACGATGGTAAGACTGGGTCAAACTTAAAACACACTTCTTTAACATATGCTCTGCTATAAGGGTTCAAAAATGAAAAAGTAAAAACAAGGGCCCAGCATACCAGCGATGGTAAAACTGGGCCTGTCTTAAACAGTCCACTGCAACTTCTCTAAACTAAGGAGTAGCATTTGCGTGCCCGTGCACAGTGTGAGAGCCCATGGCACACTTTAAACATCCAACAAATTCACAAACCTAACCAGCCAGTGCCGCAAAATTGCCTCCTTTTTTGGAACTAAGGTCATCTGAGCCTGAGCTGCAGATGGACTGATATACTAGGCAAGCATAATGACTGCCAACTCCAACCAGGTGTGAGAGGGGAGGCGACCCCAAACCCCACCCCTCTCCTTTGTCTGAGAGAGTATTTATCCACTTAGCAGTCACACAGTCTTTTGTTCTCCTCTGATGAAGCCACATGGTGGCGAAACGTTAGGAGCTTCTAAAAGAACAAACTTAAGAGATTTTAACTTTACAAAAAAGAAAAAGAAAACTGATTTTTTCAGCCTGAGCTGGACCTGCCAGTCTCAGTGCTGAATCCTTTTAGTCCCTTTTGCTGTTTCAAACACTTTCAGTGATTTCTTTGTGTGCTGACTTGGCACTTCTTAGCTGTCTACAAACAGAAAAAAACACTAGCAGTTCAGACCTGCAGGAGCAGAGAATCCTCCTTTTCACCAAGAGTTGAATCACAGCCTCTTTTTTAATGGTGTGCTTGTGTGAAAACTACCCTCTGAGTGCCGTTTAAAACCAAGTGTGGTGTGCATTTCAAGAGTTCTTCTGTCACGTGTGCTTTTGTTATTCAACGACGCACAGTGATTTAGTTCTTTGATCTGGAGGCTGCCTTTTGATCTCGCATCTGAGACTGCTGGTTGATTGGAAAGTGCTATAGTGCAATTTACAAAACAAAATCACTTGACCGAGGGTCAAATAAACTTTTTTTCTTTTTTTATTGAAATAGTTTTTCTGAAAACTAAAACTTTCTCAAAAAAGAACACTTAAAAACTTTATTAAAAGCAGTTTTAAATAGAAAGCTGTCTTCTCTTAAATAAGAAACACTAAAAGCTTTATTAAGAGCAGTTTTAAATAGAAAGCTGTCTCTTCTTAAATAAGAAACACTAAAAGCTTTATTAAAAGGAGCAGCTTGAGCTCCTGAAACTGCGTCTTTTACAAGTAGGTATACCATCAAAGAAAACACTTAAAAACTTTATTAAAAACACTTTCTTGAACAAGTCGTTTTTTCTAGAAAGGGCCTGGAGGTCTTTACTTTACAGTGGAGGTCTTCTAGTGCCTGTGAATGTGTGTGTGCTTTGAGTATACGAGTGTGTCTTTTTTGAAATAGAAAACTGAATTTGTACCCTCTAGTCTGTAAGCAACAATAGGACTAATTAGAAAATATCAGATTTGATCTCTTACAGTGACTGCTTCTTCCTCTTTACTTTTTTTGTCTCATCCTGAATCAAAATGGATTCACGATCACATCATAAAGGACGACGCTCACATCCCAATAACACCTGCGGCGTCCCTCCTGAGCAAACTACCACTAATAACAGAACAGAAAAACAATATTTCAAACTATTACAGGCTATACATCATGCAGAAAATCTGCACAGGTCTCAGCTCAGCGGGCAGGCTCCCGCTGGGATGAGAAAACAAGTCCACAAACTTACATCTTTTATTAAGCCCTCATCTCCCTGCGAGGACACCCGGGAGAGAGTGAAAAATATCACCGACCAGTGGATGAGAGCCAGCCTGGAGATTCTAACTCAACATTACGATCGAGTGATCGCTGAGAGTATCCAGAGCTTGCCTCGCTTCCAGCCTCTAGCTTTACAAAAGGCTGTGGGGTTCGGGAGAGCCCGATATAGGAACAAACTGACGGCCTCATCCATTGACACTCTCTCCAATTTAGTTAAGGGTGAAAATAACACATCGACTCGCAGGGAGATGAGGACTATGACCTGTCTGGATTCGCCCAGGAGGGACGCCGAATGGCCAAAACTGAGGCCGGAGGGGCCTGCTGAGCCTGCCCCTCTCCCTCAGAGAAATAGACTGTCGCGTCTCTCGCGACTCTCTCGCCGCTCGTGTGGTCTTTCTGACCCCTCTGGGAACCGCTTTGCGGTCCTCAGCCGTTCTCCTCCACCCAACTCCGGCCCCCCTCATGACCTTTCTTTGCCCCCCCTCTCGTGCCCTGACCCAGGCCAGGGACCTGGCCCTTACCCTGACCTGAACCAGTCTCCTCCCCCAGTACCTCACCCAAAGCAGGGGACTCCAGCTGGGGTGGAGTCGGGGAGGGGGAGACGGTCTGGGGGAGGAAAACTTAGTAACATCTCTGTTCAGGTGCACGCAGAGGAAGGGGCCTTTTTTCCATCTGTAGAAAGACCAGAGCAGAGGCCTGCCTGCCCTTTGACCTCCAGCCCTGACCCAGGCCCCGCCGCTAACCTTAACCCATCCCTCGCTCCTGAACTGAACTCCGGCCCTGACCGTGTCTCTGACCTGGCCCTGACCCCTGACCTTAACCTGACCTCGGACTTCAAGACTCCTAACCCTAAGACTCATGGCCCTAACAATAACCGGAAGTCTCACCTTAAGACTTCTAAGACCCCTCACCCTAACCCTAACCCTAACCCTAACCAGAAGACTCGGGGTGGGACTTCTAACCCTAACCGGACTTCTAACCCTAACCAGACTTCTTACCCTAACCAGACTTCTCACCCTAACCGGTCTCCTAACCCTAACCGGTCTCCTAACCCTAACCAGACTCCTGACCCTAACCGGGCTCCTAACCCTAACCAGACTTCTAACCCTAACCGGGCTCCTAACCCTAACCGGGCTCCTAACCCTAGCCGGACTCCTAACCCTAACCAGACTCCTAACCCTAACCGGACTCCTAACCCTAACCGGGCTTCTAACCCTAACCGGACTCCTGGCCCTGGCCGGGTTCCTGATCATGACCCTGGCCAGACTTCTAACCCTAACCGGACTCCTAACCCTAACCTCTCTCCGACGGGGACCTGGCCACAGACTGCAGTGGAGGCTGAGCAAAACTCTCCCATGAGCTCCATAGGAGAGGAGAGATTTTGCCAGACCACAGACCCTGTACACACAGCCAATAGCAAGAACCAGAACCCAGTGTTGTCCAATGTGGCTGTCTTAAATCCAGACTGTTTGTTCTTTTCCCCTGAAGTGGAGGAGTCTGGACTTTCCCGGGCGGTCTGGGGAGGCCGAGGGCCCGAGCAGGGTGTGGCGACCCCACCAATTACTGATGGGGAGGCCCTGGTGGGCGCCGCGGCCGACCCGGGCCGCCCGAGCCCAGAACCGGCCCCCCGAACTCAGCTCAGAAGGCCAACGAGGCATGAGAACACCTCCCAAAAAAATCGGAGGTGGTCTCTGACAGTGGAGGAGCCGGTTCTGGTGCTAGGTGACTCCAATTTGTCCAGACTCCCCCCCTATGAACATACATCAGTTCAAGTGGACAGCTTTCCGGGAGCCATGGTGCACCACATGAGATCCATTTTAGATAAGCTGAAAACTCAAAGAACAATAGAAAAAGTCATTTTGGCAGTAGGCCTGAATAACTGTCTACGATTGAATCAATTTGAAACCATCAAAAAACAGTTTCAGGTTCTCATGGCGCTTACAAGACGAGTTTTTCCACACGCACAGATCTTTGTGCCACTCATACATTGTTCGCGCTCACAAACACCAGCCATTCTGGAAATTATTGAACAGGTTAACACATTCTTATTTGACAACTTTAGAACACTGGACCTTCTGGAGGAGGAATTTTTTGAAGTGGAGGACGACAACGTCCACTGGACGACCTCTACTGCTTCTCTCATTTTTGATTCATGGATGACACAATTAAACTAGAGACAGGGGGACCGAGTCTTCTCACCCCAGGACCCAGCAACATTCTAAATCTCTCTCGTCTGCTTTTAGGAAAAAAAACAAAAAACCTAAAGGATTCTCTCATCCGTGCGTCCCTGAAAAATGACAAACCTCAACAGCACAAAAATAAAACACTTCAAGTCGATCAAATATGTGTAGAATAAATGCACAGGTGGTGAAAAACCAATATGGTAGACTTTTTAGCCGGACTCGGTCAACCTGGTGTATTCTGTTCAATGCAAAGTATGTAACAAACTGTATGTGGGACAAACTCAGAATAAGCTCGCCGAGCGTCTTAAACAGTACTTGTATCAGATTTGATCGACAAATGAAAGAAACTGTGCTGTATGAGCACTTCAGGGACCACGGGTGGGAGTACCTAATAATTTCTGGATTGGAGTCAGGAGTAGGCTGGTCTGCGGCACAACGATGGGCGGCAGAAAGATGATGGATAAAAGATCTCAATACTGTGGCGCCCTAGGGCCTTAATGAAGTGAAAAATTAAACATTGACCCCTGGGAGAGGGCCCGTGCCCACCCGTCCCTGTCCCCTGTTGCCTTGTTTTGCCCCTCTTCTTTTTCCCCCTTTTTTATTTCTTTGACTTGTGTGTGTTGGTTTGATTTGAGCACTTATGATTTAGAGCACTTATAACTGTTGGGGGGCTGGGGCCGGCTGGACGTGGGCCCTCGGGGAGGGGATCAAAGTAACAACCACCAGCAGAGAGTCTGAGCATAGCCGCCCATCGTGTGCCGCAGACCAGCAGCTAGTTAAGTTTGTGTTTAAAATAAAATACATCAAAGTAAATGTACTGACCCAGCATACCAACGATGGTAAGACTGGGTCAAACTTAAAACACACTTCTTTAACATATGCTCTGCTATAAGGGTTCAAAAATGAAAAAGTAAAAACAAGGGCCCAGCATACCAGCGATGGTAAAACTGGGCCTGTCTTAAACAGTCCACTGCAACTTCTCTAAACTAAGGAGTAGCATTTGCGTGCCCGTGCACAGTGTGAGAGCCCATGGCACACTTTAAACATCCAACAAATTCACAAACCTAACCAGCCAGTGCCGCAAAATTGCCTCCTTTTTTGGAACTAAGGTCATCTGAGCCTGAGCTGCAGATGGACTGATATACTAGGCAAGCATAATGACTGCCAACTCCAACCAGGTGTGAGAGGGGAGGCGACCCCAAACCCCACCCCTCTCCTTTGTCTGAGAGAGTATTTATCCACTTAGCAGTCACACAGTCTTTTGTTCTCCTCTGATGAAGCCACATGGTGGCGAAACGTTAGGAGCTTCTAAAAGAACAAACTTAAGAGATTTTAACTTTACAAAAAAGAAAAAGAAAACTGATTTTTTCAGCCTGAGCTGGACCTGCCAGTCTCAGTGCTGAATCCTTTTAGTCCCTTTTGCTGTTTCAAACACTTTCAGTGATTTCTTTGTGTGCTGACTTGGCACTTCTTAGCTGTCTACAAACAGAAAAAAACACTAGCAGTTCAGACCTGCAGGAGCAGAGAATCCTCCTTTTCACCAAGAGTTGAATCACAGCCTCTTTTTTAATGGTGTGCTTGTGTGAAAACTACCCTCTGAGTGCCGTTTAAAACCAAGTGTGGTGTGCATTTCAAGAGTTCTTCTGTCACGTGTGCTTTTGTTATTCAACGACGCACAGTGATTTAGTTCTTTGATCTGGAGGCTGCCTTTTGATCTCGCATCTGAGACTGCTGGTTGATTGGAAAGTGCTATAGTGCAATTTACAAAACAAAATCACTTGACCGAGGGTCAAATAAACTTTTTTTCTTTTTTTATTGAAATAGTTTTTCTGAAAACTAAAACTTTCTCAAAAAAGAACACTTAAAAACTTTATTAAAAGCAGTTTTAAATAGAAAGCTGTCTTCTCTTAAATAAGAAACACTAAAAGCTTTATTAAGAGCAGTTTTAAATAGAAAGCTGTCTCTTCTTAAATAAGAAACACTAAAAGCTTTATTAAAAGGAGCAGCTTGAGCTCCTGAAACTGCGTCTTTTACAAGTAGGTATACCATCAAAGAAAACACTTAAAAACTTTATTAAAAACACTTTCTTGAACAAGTCGTTTTTTCTAGAAAGGGCCTGGAGGTCTTTACTTTACAGTGGAGGTCTTCTAGTGCCTGTGAATGTGTGTGTGCTTTGAGTATACGAGTGTGTCTTTTTTGAAATAGAAAACTGAATTTGTACCCTCTAGTCTGTAAGCAACAATAGGACTAATTAGAAAATATCAGATTTGATCTCTTACAGTGACTGCTTCTTCCTCTTTACTTTTTTTGTCTCATCCTGAATCAAAATGGATTCACGATCACATCATAAAGGACGACGCTCACATCCCAATAACACCTGCGGCGTCCCTCCTGAGCAAACTACCACTAATAACAGAACAGAAAAACAATATTTCAAACTATTACAGGCTATACATCATGCAGAAAATCTGCACAGGTCTCAGCTCAGCGGGCAGGCTCCCGCTGGGATGAGAAAACAAGTCCACAAACTTACATCTTTTATTAAGCCCTCATCTCCCTGCGAGGACACCCGGGAGAGAGTGAAAAATATCACCGACCAGTGGATGAGAGCCAGCCTGGAGATTCTAACTCAACATTACGATCGAGTGATCGCTGAGAGTATCCAGAGCTTGCCTCGCTTCCAGCCTCTAGCTTTACAAAAGGCTGTGGGGTTCGGGAGAGCCCGATATAGGAACAAACTGACGGCCTCATCCATTGACACTCTCTCCAATTTAGTTAAGGGTGAAAATAACACATCGACTCGCAGGGAGATGAGGACTATGACCTGTCTGGATTCGCCCAGGAGGGACGCCGAATGGCCAAAACTGAGGCCGGAGGGGCCTGCTGAGCCTGCCCCTCTCCCTCAGAGAAATAGACTGTCGCGTCTCTCGCGACTCTCTCGCCGCTCGTGTGGTCTTTCTGACCCCTCTGGGAACCGCTTTGCGGTCCTCAGCCGTTCTCCTCCACCCAACTCCGGCCCCCCTCATGACCTTTCTTTGCCCCCCCTCTCGTGCCCTGACCCAGGCCAGGGACCTGGCCCTTACCCTGACCTGAACCAGTCTCCTCCCCCAGTACCTCACCCAAAGCAGGGGACTCCAGCTGGGGTGGAGTCGGGGAGGGGGAGACGGTCTGGGGGAGGAAAACTTAGTAACATCTCTGTTCAGGTGCACGCAGAGGAAGGGGCCTTTTTTCCATCTGTAGAAAGACCAGAGCAGAGGCCTGCCTGCCCTTTGACCTCCAGCCCTGACCCAGGCCCCGCCGCTAACCTTAACCCATCCCTCGCTCCTGAACTGAACTCCGGCCCTGACCGTGTCTCTGACCTGGCCCTGACCCCTGACCTTAACCTGACCTCGGACTTCAAGACTCCTAACCCTAAGACTCATGGCCCTAACAATAACCGGAAGTCTCACCTTAAGACTTCTAAGACCCCTCACCCTAACCCTAACCCTAACCCTAACCAGAAGACTCGGGGTGGGACTTCTAACCCTAACCGGACTTCTAACCCTAACCAGACTTCTTACCCTAACCAGACTTCTCACCCTAACCGGTCTCCTAACCCTAACCGGTCTCCTAACCCTAACCAGACTCCTGACCCTAACCGGGCTCCTAACCCTAACCAGACTTCTAACCCTAACCGGGCTCCTAACCCTAACCGGGCTCCTAACCCTAGCCGGACTCCTAACCCTAACCAGACTCCTAACCCTAACCGGACTCCTAACCCTAACCGGGCTTCTAACCCTAACCGGACTCCTGGCCCTGGCCGGGTTCCTGATCATGACCCTGGCCAGACTTCTAACCCTAACCGGACTCCTAACCCTAACCTCTCTCCGACGGGGACCTGGCCACAGACTGCAGTGGAGGCTGAGCAAAACTCTCCCATGAGCTCCATAGGAGAGGAGAGATTTTGCCAGACCACAGACCCTGTACACACAGCCAATAGCAAGAACCAGAACCCAGTGTTGTCCAATGTGGCTGTCTTAAATCCAGACTGTTTGTTCTTTTCCCCTGAAGTGGAGGAGTCTGGACTTTCCCGGGCGGTCTGGGGAGGCCGAGGGCCCGAGCAGGGTGTGGCGACCCCACCAATTACTGATGGGGAGGCCCTGGTGGGCGCCGCGGCCGACCCGGGCCGCCCGAGCCCAGAACCGGCCCCCCGAACTCAGCTCAGAAGGCCAACGAGGCATGAGAACACCTCCCAAAAAAATCGGAGGTGGTCTCTGACAGTGGAGGAGCCGGTTCTGGTGCTAGGTGACTCCAATTTGTCCAGACTCCCCCCCTATGAACATACATCAGTTCAAGTGGACAGCTTTCCGGGAGCCATGGTGCACCACATGAGATCCATTTTAGATAAGCTGAAAACTCAAAGAACAATAGAAAAAGTCATTTTGGCAGTAGGCCTGAATAACTGTCTACGATTGAATCAATTTGAAACCATCAAAAAACAGTTTCAGGTTCTCATGGCGCTTACAAGACGAGTTTTTCCACACGCACAGATCTTTGTGCCACTCATACATTGTTCGCGCTCACAAACACCAGCCATTCTGGAAATTATTGAACAGGTTAACACATTCTTATTTGACAACTTTAGAACACTGGACCTTCTGGAGGAGGAATTTTTTGAAGTGGAGGACGACAACGTCCACTGGACGACCTCTACTGCTTCTCTCATTTTTGATTCATGGATGACACAATTAAACTAGAGACAGGGGGACCGAGTCTTCTCACCCCAGGACCCAGCAACATTCTAAATCTCTCTCGTCTGCTTTTAGGAAAAAAAACAAAAAACCTAAAGGATTCTCTCATCCGTGCGTCCCTGAAAAATGACAAACCTCAACAGCACAAAAATAAAACACTTCAAGTCGATCAAATATGTGTAGAATAAATGCACAGGTGGTGAAAAACCAATATGGTAGACTTTTTAGCCGGACTCGGTCAACCTGGTGTATTCTGTTCAATGCAAAGTATGTAACAAACTGTATGTGGGACAAACTCAGAATAAGCTCGCCGAGCGTCTTAAACAGTACTTGTATCAGATTTGATCGACAAATGAAAGAAACTGTGCTGTATGAGCACTTCAGGGACCACGGGTGGGAGTACCTAATAATTTCTGGATTGGAGTCAGGAGTAGGCTGGTCTGCGGCACAACGATGGGCGGCAGAAAGATGATGGATAAAAGATCTCAATACTGTGGCGCCCTAGGGCCTTAATGAAGTGAAAAATTAAACATTGACCCCTGGGAGAGGGCCCGTGCCCACCCGTCCCTGTCCCCTGTTGCCTTGTTTTGCCCCTCTTCTTTTTCCCCCTTTTTTATTTCTTTGACTTGTGTGTGTTGGTTTGATTTGAGCACTTATGATTTAGAGCACTTATAACTGTTGGGGGGCTGGGGCCGGCTGGACGTGGGCCCTCGGGGAGGGGATCAAAGTAACAACCACCAGCAGAGAGTCTGAGCATAGCCGCCCATCGTGTGCCGCAGACCAGCAGCTAGTTAAGTTTGTGTTTAAAATAAAATACATCAAAGTAAATGTACTGACCCAGCATACCAACGATGGTAAGACTGGGTCAAACTTAAAACACACTTCTTTAACATATGCTCTGCTATAAGGGTTCAAAAATGAAAAAGTAAAAACAAGGGCCCAGCATACCAGCGATGGTAAAACTGGGCCTGTCTTAAACAGTCCACTGCAACTTCTCTAAACTAAGGAGTAGCATTTGCGTGCCCGTGCACAGTGTGAGAGCCCATGGCACACTTTAAACATCCAACAAATTCACAAACCTAACCAGCCAGTGCCGCAAAATTGCCTCCTTTTTTGGAACTAAGGTCATCTGAGCCTGAGCTGCAGATGGACTGATATACTAGGCAAGCATAATGACTGCCAACTCCAACCAGGTGTGAGAGGGGAGGCGACCCCAAACCCCACCCCTCTCCTTTGTCTGAGAGAGTATTTATCCACTTAGCAGTCACACAGTCTTTTGTTCTCCTCTGATGAAGCCACATGGTGGCGAAACGTTAGGAGCTTCTAAAAGAACAAACTTAAGAGATTTTAACTTTACAAAAAAGAAAAAGAAAACTGATTTTTTCAGCCTGAGCTGGACCTGCCAGTCTCAGTGCTGAATCCTTTTAGTCCCTTTTGCTGTTTCAAACACTTTCAGTGATTTCTTTGTGTGCTGACTTGGCACTTCTTAGCTGTCTACAAACAGAAAAAAACACTAGCAGTTCAGACCTGCAGGAGCAGAGAATCCTCCTTTTCACCAAGAGTTGAATCACAGCCTCTTTTTTAATGGTGTGCTTGTGTGAAAACTACCCTCTGAGTGCCGTTTAAAACCAAGTGTGGTGTGCATTTCAAGAGTTCTTCTGTCACGTGTGCTTTTGTTATTCAACGACGCACAGTGATTTAGTTCTTTGATCTGGAGGCTGCCTTTTGATCTCGCATCTGAGACTGCTGGTTGATTGGAAAGTGCTATAGTGCAATTTACAAAACAAAATCACTTGACCGAGGGTCAAATAAACTTTTTTTCTTTTTTTATTGAAATAGTTTTTCTGAAAACTAAAACTTTCTCAAAAAAGAACACTTAAAAACTTTATTAAAAGCAGTTTTAAATAGAAAGCTGTCTTCTCTTAAATAAGAAACACTAAAAGCTTTATTAAGAGCAGTTTTAAATAGAAAGCTGTCTCTTCTTAAATAAGAAACACTAAAAGCTTTATTAAAAGGAGCAGCTTGAGCTCCTGAAACTGCGTCTTTTACAAGTAGGTATACCATCAAAGAAAACACTTAAAAACTTTATTAAAAACACTTTCTTGAACAAGTCGTTTTTTCTAGAAAGGGCCTGGAGGTCTTTACTTTACAGTGGAGGTCTTCTAGTGCCTGTGAATGTGTGTGTGCTTTGAGTATACGAGTGTGTCTTTTTTGAAATAGAAAACTGAATTTGTACCCTCTAGTCTGTAAGCAACAATAGGACTAATTAGAAAATATCAGATTTGATCTCTTACAGTGACTGCTTCTTCCTCTTTACTTTTTTTGTCTCATCCTGAATCAAAATGGATTCACGATCACATCATAAAGGACGACGCTCACATCCCAATAACACCTGCGGCGTCCCTCCTGAGCAAACTACCACTAATAACAGAACAGAAAAACAATATTTCAAACTATTACAGGCTATACATCATGCAGAAAATCTGCACAGGTCTCAGCTCAGCGGGCAGGCTCCCGCTGGGATGAGAAAACAAGTCCACAAACTTACATCTTTTATTAAGCCCTCATCTCCCTGCGAGGACACCCGGGAGAGAGTGAAAAATATCACCGACCAGTGGATGAGAGCCAGCCTGGAGATTCTAACTCAACATTACGATCGAGTGATCGCTGAGAGTATCCAGAGCTTGCCTCGCTTCCAGCCTCTAGCTTTACAAAAGGCTGTGGGGTTCGGGAGAGCCCGATATAGGAACAAACTGACGGCCTCATCCATTGACACTCTCTCCAATTTAGTTAAGGGTGAAAATAACACATCGACTCGCAGGGAGATGAGGACTATGACCTGTCTGGATTCGCCCAGGAGGGACGCCGAATGGCCAAAACTGAGGCCGGAGGGGCCTGCTGAGCCTGCCCCTCTCCCTCAGAGAAATAGACTGTCGCGTCTCTCGCGACTCTCTCGCCGCTCGTGTGGTCTTTCTGACCCCTCTGGGAACCGCTTTGCGGTCCTCAGCCGTTCTCCTCCACCCAACTCCGGCCCCCCTCATGACCTTTCTTTGCCCCCCCTCTCGTGCCCTGACCCAGGCCAGGGACCTGGCCCTTACCCTGACCTGAACCAGTCTCCTCCCCCAGTACCTCACCCAAAGCAGGGGACTCCAGCTGGGGTGGAGTCGGGGAGGGGGAGACGGTCTGGGGGAGGAAAACTTAGTAACATCTCTGTTCAGGTGCACGCAGAGGAAGGGGCCTTTTTTCCATCTGTAGAAAGACCAGAGCAGAGGCCTGCCTGCCCTTTGACCTCCAGCCCTGACCCAGGCCCCGCCGCTAACCTTAACCCATCCCTCGCTCCTGAACTGAACTCCGGCCCTGACCGTGTCTCTGACCTGGCCCTGACCCCTGACCTTAACCTGACCTCGGACTTCAAGACTCCTAACCCTAAGACTCATGGCCCTAACAATAACCGGAAGTCTCACCTTAAGACTTCTAAGACCCCTCACCCTAACCCTAACCCTAACCCTAACCAGAAGACTCGGGGTGGGACTTCTAACCCTAACCGGACTTCTAACCCTAACCAGACTTCTTACCCTAACCAGACTTCTCACCCTAACCGGTCTCCTAACCCTAACCGGTCTCCTAACCCTAACCAGACTCCTGACCCTAACCGGGCTCCTAACCCTAACCAGACTTCTAACCCTAACCGGGCTCCTAACCCTAACCGGGCTCCTAACCCTAGCCGGACTCCTAACCCTAACCAGACTCCTAACCCTAACCGGACTCCTAACCCTAACCGGGCTTCTAACCCTAACCGGACTCCTGGCCCTGGCCGGGTTCCTGATCATGACCCTGGCCAGACTTCTAACCCTAACCGGACTCCTAACCCTAACCTCTCTCCGACGGGGACCTGGCCACAGACTGCAGTGGAGGCTGAGCAAAACTCTCCCATGAGCTCCATAGGAGAGGAGAGATTTTGCCAGACCACAGACCCTGTACACACAGCCAATAGCAAGAACCAGAACCCAGTGTTGTCCAATGTGGCTGTCTTAAATCCAGACTGTTTGTTCTTTTCCCCTGAAGTGGAGGAGTCTGGACTTTCCCGGGCGGTCTGGGGAGGCCGAGGGCCCGAGCAGGGTGTGGCGACCCCACCAATTACTGATGGGGAGGCCCTGGTGGGCGCCGCGGCCGACCCGGGCCGCCCGAGCCCAGAACCGGCCCCCCGAACTCAGCTCAGAAGGCCAACGAGGCATGAGAACACCTCCCAAAAAAATCGGAGGTGGTCTCTGACAGTGGAGGAGCCGGTTCTGGTGCTAGGTGACTCCAATTTGTCCAGACTCCCCCCCTATGAACATACATCAGTTCAAGTGGACAGCTTTCCGGGAGCCATGGTGCACCACATGAGATCCATTTTAGATAAGCTGAAAACTCAAAGAACAATAGAAAAAGTCATTTTGGCAGTAGGCCTGAATAACTGTCTACGATTGAATCAATTTGAAACCATCAAAAAACAGTTTCAGGTTCTCATGGCGCTTACAAGACGAGTTTTTCCACACGCACAGATCTTTGTGCCACTCATACATTGTTCGCGCTCACAAACACCAGCCATTCTGGAAATTATTGAACAGGTTAACACATTCTTATTTGACAACTTTAGAACACTGGACCTTCTGGAGGAGGAATTTTTTGAAGTGGAGGACGACAACGTCCACTGGACGACCTCTACTGCTTCTCTCATTTTTGATTCATGGATGACACAATTAAACTAGAGACAGGGGGACCGAGTCTTCTCACCCCAGGACCCAGCAACATTCTAAATCTCTCTCGTCTGCTTTTAGGAAAAAAAACAAAAAACCTAAAGGATTCTCTCATCCGTGCGTCCCTGAAAAATGACAAACCTCAACAGCACAAAAATAAAACACTTCAAGTCGATCAAATATGTGTAGA
>JARQGW010000039.1:0-36416 GCA_030710495.1 Labroides dimidiatus
TCATTCTTCCCCTCTAACACTTTTATGTGACCTTTCACACTTGCGAAGGTCGCACGGGTCCGAAACTTCTCACCCTGGTTCTGCATGTGCCCACGATGAACATACTCTGATTTCAGCCTCCTAGGTGAAAGCGTTGAATTTTAAGGAATAAAAAAGGGATTTCTTTCCTTTTTTTAAAGGTTTTTCAGCAATTTTGGGTACTTTTAGGCAGATCTCTTTTTTTGGCCTCACGAGGCCCCTGATGATTGCACAGACCCCAAATTCGGCACAGGGCCAGTGCTGGACGCCCTCTACCAGCTCGTGAAAAAAGCAAATCCCTACATGTCTTACTTTTCTTAATTGGTTGGTCAGGTTTCAGAGCAAAGGAGGGTGTGAGACCTGAGGCCACCAACACCCTCTGACAGGCAGGCAAGGCTGGAGCCAGATATTTTCCAAATGTGCTAGAAATCTGATTTTTTGATATGTTGTCGGGGGTCTGAAGACGAGTCCGACAGCGTTTGTTTGGTGTAGATCGGACCTATACTTTTGCTACAGCGGTCCTTAAAAAAAATCTATTTTTTTTCCCCACTTTTGGCCTTAATTGATACCAATTAAGTGTGGATCTCATACTTAGGAAGGTGGCACCGGCCTGAATTTGTCACACGCATTCTGCATGTGCCCCCTATGAACGTACTGTAAAAGCAGCATCCTAGATGTAAGCGTTGATTTTTTATTAATTTGAAGAGATTTAAGTACTTCAGTTCAAACCCCATGTGTTGACTTTTCATACTTAGGAAGGTCGCTCCGACTTGAAACTTGTCACGCTGATTGTACATGTGGTCATGATGAACATACTGTAAAATCAGCCTCCTGAGTGAAAGCGCTGAATTTTAATGAATTAAAAGCATTTAAAAAGAGAAACTTTAGCCCCACATAGGTGTGTGTTTCATACTTAGGAAGGTGGTGCCGCTTTGAAACTTCACACACTCATTCTGCATGTGCTCAGGATGAGCATAGTCCGATTTCAGCCTCCTAGGACAAAGCGTTGAATTTTAAGGAATTTAAATGCGTTAAATAAGTTTACCGTCAGCCCCACATAGATGTTTTATTATTATTATTAATTTATTTTTATTATTATTATTATTATTAATAATGATAATAATAATAATAATAATAATAATAATAATAATAATAATAATAATAATAATAATAATAATAATTAGAGAGAGAGAGAGAGAGAGAGAGAGAGAGAGAGATCCTTATTTGTCTCTTCTAGACAGTACAAACAGGTTTTGTTTTTTTCCAACTGCAGCCCAGCTTTATTACATGTTTAAAAAAAACTCCTCGATAGGCGCTTTCTGAAGTTACTAATTTTAGTTACTACATGGACAAAACTATTACGTACAACGGCGTATTAGGGCCTCTTCAGGAAATAATATATATAAAGCCTATTTTTTTTTTATTATTTATTAATTTTATTAAGTGAATCTAATACATCGTGGTAATTAATTAGGTGCCTTCATGGAAGGTTGCACAGATGGACTCTGTTCACGGACCAGAACGTTCCATGGTTGCTATGGACGATCTCCAAGTGCATCATTTTTGACACGGGCGACATTTTAACCCGGAAATAGCTGCTGATCAATCTGAGACGCACGCATTTGTTTTTTCTTCCCGAGACTTTGGATATTTCTTCAAGAAACCAAAGAATTACCATGGACTTCCAACGACTTCTTCAGGATTTACCTCCATAAAGACAAAGTTCTTCTAAATACAGGCTTTTCTGACGGTAATTTTGAGATTTTTGCATTTTTTGAGCCATATAATTGTCGAGTTGTAGAGATGTTCTAATGATTTACAAACTAAGCTAGTTCTATCCATTGGCAAATGTAGCTAAATAAATAACATATTTCTTAATTAATATCTTTGAACGGGTCATGCATTAATTGGCAAGCAGTGTGGGGTATATTTATTATTATTATTACCAATACTAGCAAACACTGTCATGCTAGCAGTCATTTGTGCTGTTTAAGAATTTCAGCTTTCGTTATTTCTTTAAAACCAGACAGACAGTTCGTAACTCAGGGCATATTGTCGATGATACATGGATATTTTTCTGATACTTGTTAGATTTTTACATGCTATCCGCTAGCATATCAGTGCAATTTCCTGTAGACGTCTGCCTCAAGCTAGCGCTGTTTTCCGTAGCGTTAGCACTGACGTTATGATTTGGTTTGTTACCCGGATGCTCAAATGTAAACATTGAATGGGCGGAGATAGACGTACACAAGCAGATATTATTTTCAGATGTCTTATCCGCGAACAAATGTTGAAAAACACACAGAGCACACTAAAGCGTGCCGAGAAGGACTCAGACAGCAAGAGAAAGACAGATACTGTGAGAAACTAGGGCTAACGGGCGAGAAAGACCCATACGACCTAGCATCAACTTGATGTAAACATGACGAATCTGCGGTTTGCCAATTATGGAGAACAGCACATTTATACCCCAAATGATTTGCGAATTTCAGTGGCATGTTTTTCTTTCAACTGTTGCCTTTCTGGTCACATTAAAAGTGGTTTCACTGGAAATAAACATGACACTGATAACATTAGTGAGCACCCCAGAAGCAGTAGCTATTAATACATAGAAGGACTAAGACGGGCAGGCTGCTGAAACATGAAGTCTCAATGTCAGCATGAGTGCTTGTAATGTACTGAGTGACTTTTTTACAGCAAGGTAGGGACTGAGGTGTAAAAAAGTGCTGTTTATGTATTTGGTGTGGTGAATGAAAAACAACAACCTCTCATCTTTATGATAAAGACACTTTGGTCATAAGATGAGGAGATGTATAACATGTTGAATGTTTTGACTAAAGAATCTCCATCTCCATTCAGGCCAATCAGAAACCATGGCTGACAGGGAAAGTCCACAGGCTCCCGAAGGCTCGAAACACTGCCTTCAGAGCAGGGGACGAGGTGGGCCTAAGGACAGCCAGGGCCAACCTGTCACGGGGCATCAGAGAGGCCAAGAGACAGTAGTCCAGGAGAATCGCTGACCGCTTCAGTAACAGCAGAGACACCAGGAACCTGCGGAGGGGGATCCAGACCATCACGGACTTCAAGCCCCCCCCCCCCCCCCCCCCCCAAACCTGTGACAACACTTCTTCTCTGCTGAACCAACTGAACGACTTCTTCGCTCGCTTTGAGGCAGACAACAGCACTCCGGCACAAAAGATCCCTCCACCTCCCGACGACCAGGTGCTGTTGCTATCTACGGACAGCGTGAGGAGATCACTCGGGAAGACTAATGTAAGGAAAGCCCCGGGCCCTGATGACATCCCCGGTCGTGTCCTGAGAGACTGTGCTGAGGAGCTCACGGATGTCTTCACAGACATCTTCAACACCTCGCTGAGCCAAGCTGTTGTCCCGACATGCCTCAGAGCCACCGCCATCATCCCGGTCCCGAAGAAGCCGTCTCCCTCCCGCTACGACGACTACCGCCCGATCGCACCCGCTCCCGTCATTATGAAGCGCTTTGAGCGGCTAGTCGTGCACCACATCAAATCTGCTCCAACCTCTGCTCCACATCAGCTCCAACCTCTTCATCGAGTTCGCAGACGACACGACCGTGGTGGGTCTCATCAACAATAACGATGAGACAAACTACAGGAGCGAGGTGAGACGCCTGGCCGAGCGGTGTAAGGACAACAATCTCCTCCTAAATGTGGAGAAGACGAAGGAGATTGTAGTGGACGTCAGAAGAGAGCACACCCAGCATTCCCCACTAACCATCAACGGCGCTGCAGTAGAGCGGGTGAGCAGCGCCAAGTTCCTGGGTGTACACATCTCCGAAGACCTGTCCTGGAACATCAACACCACATCTCTGGCCAAGAAAGCTCAACGGCGACTCTACTTCCTGCGGAAACCGAGAAGAGCAAGAGCGCCGACCCCCATTATGTTCTCTTTTTATAGAGGCACCATTGAGAGCATCCTGACCAGCTGCATCACCGTGTGGTACGGCGCCTGCACCGTCTCCTGCCGCAAGACCCTGCAGCGCACTGTGAAAGCAGCTGAGAAGATCATCGGTGTCTCTCTTCCCTCCCTACTGGACATTTACAACACCCGCCTCACCCGCAAAGCCACAAGGATTGCGGGTGACCCCACCCACCCATCCCACAGTCTCTTTAACCTGCTGCCGTCGGGAAGGAGGAGACTGCAGAGTCTCCGGGCCAAAACCAGCAGGCTCAAAGACAGTTTTTTCCACCAGGCAGTCAGGACTCTTAATTCCCTCCCTGCTCTGCCCCCACTCCCCCCCACTGGCCCCCACCATCGACTCTGGGCCACAGACTCTGCCTATGCACATCCCATCTCAGGACTGCACACTTCACTTTATGCACACTTCACTTTATACTCACTTTACACATGCTTATTTGCACTATTTGCATTATTTGCATTATTGCTCCAATACCTCATGTCTGTTGATTTCATTTTGTCCAGCTAAAATTTGCACTACTGCTTACCTCAGGTCTGTTTATGGTCTGGTTTGTTGGTTTGTTGGTTTGTTGGTTTGTTGGTTTGTTGGTTTGTTGGTTTGTTGGTGAGGTAGAAGAAGATGGACTAACTTTTGATTAACTGTGTTTCCAGTTTAAGCTTTATATTTTAGAGCACAGCACAGTATAGTGGTTGAAAAGGTAGCAGCAGTGGAGTCCAACAGAGCCTGATAAATCACTTCCTGCATTTATAGTCTTGATATGAACTTTGCCAGTCTGACTTTATTCTTTCCTGCTCTCGTCTCAGGTGTAAAAAGTCGATTCCAGATCACTTGGAGCATCATGTCTTGCAGCAAGGACTTTAAGGTCATCACAGGATGCGTCATCTCCTCCTTCTCTTCGGACTTTGTGGTGCAAGCTGTGCTGGGCAGCGGCTCCTTTGGAGAAGTTGCCCAGTGCAGAAAGATAGCCACTAATGAAACGGTGGCTTTCCTCAAAGAGGATGAACCTTTTTTTGTATATTTAGCTTTTTTTTTTTTTGTCTTGTTTGTTTTTTAACCTTTGTTTGATTTTTAGGGTGATCCTTGACCCCTCTGCTTTTCCAAAGGGAGGGGTCAAGCAGGTAAGTATGACTTATGTTACTAATTTATTTCAAAGTTTCTGTTTTGGTGGTAAGTTTAGGTGAGGAGAGGAGAGGAGAGGAGAGGAGGACTGGAGGACTGGAGGACTGGAGGACTGGAGGACTGGAGGAGGACCACAGGAGGAGATGTGGAGGAAAGGTGAAGGACAGGAGGAGGAGGAAGAACAAAGGAGGACAGGAGGACAGGAGCGGAAAAGAGGTGGTGAAAAAGTGGAGAAGGACAGGAGCGGAGGAAGAGAAGTAGAGGAGCAGAAGTGGAGGAGAGGAGGATTGGAAAAGGAGGGGAGGTGGAGGAGAGGAGGGCCAGAGGAGGTTACAAATGTTACAAAAAAAAAAAAAAAACCAACACCTTACAAGTGCCACAGGATGATCGCTGCCCCAATGCACTGATGCAGAAACTCATGGAAAAGGAGCCCCAAGTATTGAGTGCATGTAAATGAACGTATGTTTCAGATGTCTAACATTTGTGTAAAACCTTCTTTTAATTGCTCTAATGTAATATTCATTATTGAAGAAACTGAAAGTGGGGTTTTCATTAACTGTAAGGTGTAATGATCACAATAAAAAGAAAGAAATGCTTGAAATCTTTCACCCTGTGTACTGAATCAATAGAATGAAGTCATAAACCTAACTGGAGCGTTTGTTTGATGGCATTTAGTAATGTTCCTGATAGCATGAGAAAACACGTTGATGTTTTTCTTTTGTCTAAAATACACCTCTTTAAGAAATCAGAGCCAGACTTAATGTGTGAACAGCAAAATGTTTGGAACAGAAGGTCTTACCTCAGATCAGGGTTTTGTTTCAATCAGTCAAATTACCTCCAACATACAGATGCAGGTTCAGGCCAGCAGAGGGAGCATGACAACATTAAAAAGGAGTCTACTTTGAACCGGTCCTGTAGAATCACCGAATCACTGGATAGAATCATGATGGTCCTGAAAAAGTCAGCGCTACAGACACCGCTCATCAACGAGGGTTCAAACTATCCAGCCTGGAACTGAAAAATATGTCGATTCTGTTTAAAGTCACGTGTGGTGAAAGTTGAATCGATACACCACATTTGGATACATGCGGAGGATTCATTATCAAACTGAATTAATCTGAGGGGATGTTACTGAAAGGGTTTTGAGGCCTTGCTTGTTTTGGCTGTCACATTATCAGCTGATTATTTGAACTCCTCTAATGACAGAAGCACAAATCTGGTTGGTTTAGCGATTCAAACTATGCAAAGTATAAAAAAAAACAATGATCTATCTACTCTGAGTAATCCAAGTGAGTTACGGAGCCACAGAACCAATGACTGCCGTAGACCGACATGTTCCAGGAACTTTGCTCAATAGTTTGAGAGTGCGGGGCTCTTAAAAGAGCCGTTCTGGGTGTGCTTCAGCACTGCACGCCGACCCGCCACGGGGCACTTCCCCCTGAGGAGAAGAAGGACGCGAAGGCCTCCCTCACCCTGGCGGCCTCCCTCGCAGACTTCTTGGCAGCATCTGGTCCCAGACCTGGGTTGGCTTGTCCCTTTGCAGGCATCTGCTGTGATGTCATCACAGGCTGCATCCATTGTACGAGGCATTACCTTTAGCCCCGTGTAGGTGTGTGTTTCGTACTTAGGAAGGTGGCGCCGCTTTGAAACTTCACACACTCATTGTACACCTGCTCAGGATGAACATAGTCCGATTTCAGCCTCCTAGGTCAAAGCGTTGAATTTTAAGGAATTTAAAGGGATTTCATTCTTCCCCTCTAACACTTTTATGTGACCTTTCACACTTGCGAAGGTCGCACGGGTCCGAAACTTCTCACCCTGGTTCTGCATGTGCCCACGATGAACATACTCTGATTTCAGCCTCCTAGGTGAAAGCGTTGAATTTTAAGGAATAAAAAGGGATTTCTTTCCTTTTTTTAAAGGTTTTTCAGCAATTTTGGGTACTTTTAGGCAGATCTCTTTTTTGGCCTCACGAGGCCCCTGATGATTGCACAGACCCCAAATTCGGCACAGGGCCAGTGCTGGACGCCCTCTACCAGCTCGTGAAAAAAGCAACTCCCTACATGTCTTACTTTTCTTAATTGGTTGGTCAGGTTTCAGAGCAAAGGAGGGTGTGAGACCTGAGGCCACCAACACCCTCTGACAGGCAGGCAAGGCTGGAGCCAGATATTTTCCAAATGTGCTAGAAATCTGATTTTTTGATATGTTGTCGGGGGTCTGAAGACGAGTCCGACAGCGTTTGTTTGGTGTAGATCGGACCTATACTTTTGCTACAGCGGTCCTTAAAAAAAATCTATTTTTTTTCCCCACTTTTGGCCTTAATTGATACCAATTAAGTGTGGATCTCATACTTAGGAAGGTGGCACCGGCCTGAAATTTGTCACACGCATTCTGCATGTGCCCCCTATGAACGTACTGTAAAAGCAGCATCCTAGATGTAAGCGTTGATTTTTTATTAATTTGAAGAGATTTAAGTACTTCAGTTCAAACCCCATGTGTTGACTTTTCATACTTAGGAAGGTCGCTCCGACTTGAAACTTGTCACGCTGATTGTACATGTGGTCATGATGAACATACTGTAAAATCAGCCTCCTGAGTGAAAGCGCTGAATTTTAATGAATTAAAAGCATTTAAAAAGAGAAACTTTAGCCCCACATAGGTGTGTGTTTCATACTTAGGAAGGTGGTGCCGCTTTGAAACTTCACACACTCATTCTGCATGTGCTCAGGATGAGCATAGTCCGATTTCAGCCTCCTAGGACAAAGCGTTGAATTTTAAGGAATTTAAAGGCGTTAAATAAGTTTACCGTCAGCCCCACATAGATGTTTTATTATTATTATTAATTTATTTTTATTATTATTATTATTATTAATAATGATAATAATAATAATAATAATAATAATAATAATAATAATAATAATAATAATAATAATAATTAGAGAGAGAGAGAGAGAGAGAGAGAGAGAGAGAGATCCTTATTTGTCTCTTCTAGACAGTACAAACAGGTTTTGTTTTTTCCAACTGCAGCCCAGCTTTATTACGTTTAAAAAAAACTCCTCGATAGGCGCTTTCTGAAGTTACTAATTTTAGTTACTACATGGACAAAACTATTACGTACAACGGCGTATTAGGGCCTCTTCAGGAAATAATATATATAAAGCCTATTTTTTTTTTATTATTTATTAATTTTATTAAGTGAATCTAATACATCGTGGTAATTAATTAGGTGCCTTCATGGAAGGTTGCACAGATGGACTCTGTTCACGGACCAGAACGTTCCATGGTTGCTATGGACGATCTCCAAGTGCATCATTTTTGACACGGGCGACATTTTAACCCGGAAATAGCTGCTGATCAATCTGAGACGCACGCATTTGTTTTTTCTTCCCGAGACTTTGGATATTTCTTCAAGAAACCAAAGAATGACCATGGACTTCCAACGACTTCTTCAGGATTTACCTCCATAAAGACAAAGTTCTTCTAAATACAGGCTTTTCTGACGGTAATTTTGAGATTTTTGCATTTTTTGAGCCATATAATTGTCGAGTTGTAGAGATGTTCTAATGATTTACAAACTAAGCTAGTTCTATCCATTGGCAAATGTAGCTAAATAAATAACATATTTCTTAATTAATATCTTTGAACGGGTCATGCATTAATTGGCAAGCAGTGTGGGGTATATTTATTATTATTATTACCAATACTAGCAAACACTGTCATGCTAGCAGTCATTTGTGCTGTTTAAGAATTTCAGCTTTCGTTATTTCTTTAAAACCAGACAGACAGTTCGTAACTCAGGGCATATTGTCGATGATACATGGATATTTTTCTGATACTTGTTAGATTTTTACATGCTATCCGCTAGCATATCAGTGCAATTTCCTGTAGACGTCTGCCTCAAGCTAGCGCTGTTTTCCGTAGCGTTAGCACTGACGTTATGATTTGGTTTGTTACCCGGATGCTCAAATGTAAACATTGAATGGGCGGAGATAGACGTACACAAGCAGATATTATTTTCAGATGTCTTATCCGCGAACAAATGTTGAAAAACACACAGAGCACACTAAAGCGTGCCGAGAAGGACTCAGACAGCAAGAGAAAGACAGATACTGTGAGAAACTAGGGCTAACGGGCGAGAAAGACCCATACGACCTAGCATCAACTCGATGTAAACATGAGGAATCTGCGGTTTGCCAATTATGGAGAACAGCACATTTATACCCAAAATGATTTGCGAATTTCAGTGGCATGTTTTTCTTTCAACTGTTGCCTTTCTGGTCACATTAAAAGTGGTTTCACTGGAAATAAACATGACACTGATAACATTAGTGAGCACCCCAGAAGCAGTAGCTATTAATACATAGAAGGACTAAGACGGGCAGGCTGCTGAAACATGAAGTCTCAATGTCAGCATGAGTGCTTGTAATGTACTGAGTGACTTTTTTACAGCAAGGTAGGGACTGAGGTGTAAAAAAGTGCTGTTTATGTATTTGGTGTGGTGAATGAAAAACAACAACCTCTCATCTTTATGATAAAGACACTTTGGTCATAAGATGAGGAGATGTATAACATGTTGAATGTTTTGACTAAAGAATCTCCATCTCCATTCAGGCCAATCAGAAACCATGGCTGACAGGGAAAGTCCACAGGCTCCCGAAGGCTCGAAACACTGCCTTCAGAGCAGGGGACGAGGTGGGCCTAAGGACAGCCAGGGCCAACCTGTCACGGGGCATCAGAGAGGCCAAGAGACAGTAGTCCAGGAGAATCGCTGACCGCTTCAGTAACAGCAGAGACACCAGGAACCTGCGGAGGGGGATCCAGACCATCACGGACTTCAAGCCCCCCCCCCCCCCAAACCTGTGACAACACTTCTTCTCTGCTGAACCAACTGAACGACTTCTTCGCTCGCTTTGAGGCAGACAACAGCACTCCGGCACAAAAGATCCCTCCACCTCCCGACGACCAGGTGCTGTTGCTATCTACGGACAGCGTGAGGAGATCACTCGGGAAGACTAATGTAAGGAAAGCCCCGGGCCCTGATGACATCCCCGGTCGTGTCCTGAGAGACTGTGCTGAGGAGCTCACGGATGTCTTCACAGACATCTTCAACACCTCGCTGAGCCAAGCTGTTGTCCCGACATGCCTCAGAGCCACCGCCATCATCCCGGTCCCGAAGAAGCCGTCTCCCTCCCGCTACGACGACTACCGCCCGATCGCACCCGCTCCCGTCATTATGAAGCGCTTTGAGCGGCTAGTCGTGCACCACATCAAATCTGCTCCAACCTCTGCTCCACATCAGCTCCAACCTCTTCATCGAGTTCGCAGACGACACGACCGTGGTGGGTCTCATCAACAATAACGATGAGACAAACTACAGGAGCGAGGTGAGACGCCTGGCCGAGCGGTGTAAGGACAACAATCTCCTCCTAAATGTGGAGAAGACGAAGGAGATTGTAGTGGACGTCAGAAGAGAGCACACCCAGCATTCCCCACTAACCATCAACGGCGCTGCAGTAGAGCGGGTGAGCAGCGCCAAGTTCCTGGGTGTACACATCTCCGAAGACCTGTCCTGGAACATCAACACCACATCTCTGGCCAAGAAAGCTCAACGGCGACTCTACTTCCTGCGGAAACCGAGAAGAGCAAGAGCGCCGACCCCCATTATGTTCTCTTTTTATAGAGGCACCATTGAGAGCATCCTGACCAGCTGCATCACCGTGTGGTACGGCGCCTGCACCGTCTCCTGCCGCAAGACCCTGCAGCGCACTGTGAAAGCAGCTGAGAAGATCATCGGTGTCTCTCTTCCCTCCCTACTGGACATTTACAACACCCGCCTCACCCGCAAAGCCACAAGGATTGCGGGTGACCCCACCCACCCATCCCACAGTCTCTTTAACCTGCTGCCGTCGGGAAGGAGGAGACTGCAGAGTCTCCGGGCCAAAACCAGCAGGCTCAAAGACAGTTTTTTCCACCAGGCAGTCAGGACTCTTAATTCCCTCCCTGCTCTGCCCCCACTCCCCCCCACTGGCCCCCACCATCGACTCTGGGCCACAGACTCTGCCTATGCACATCCCATCTCAGGACTGCACACTTCACTTTATGCACACTTCACTTTATACTCACTTTACACATGCTTATTTGCACTATTTGCATTATTTGCATTATTGCTCCAATACCTCATGTCTGTTGATTTCATTTTGTCCAGCTAAAATTTGCACTACTGCTTACCTCAGGTCTGTTTATGGTCTGGTTTGTTGGTTTGTTGGTTTGTTGGTTTGTTGGTTTGTTGGTTTGTTGGTTTGTTGGTTTGTTGGTGAGGTAGAAGAAGATGGACTAACTTTTGATTAACTGTGTTTCCAGTTTAAGCTTTATATTTTAGAGCACAGCACAGTATAGTGGTTGAAAAGGTAGCAGCAGTGGAGTCCAACAGAGCCTGATAAATCACTTCCTGCATTTATAGTCTTGATATGAACTTTGCCAGTCTGACTTTATTCTTTCCTGCTCTCGTCTCAGGTGTAAAAAGTCGATCCCAGATCACTTGGAGCATCATGTCTTGCAGCAAGGACTTTAAGGTCATCACAGGATGCGTCATCTCCTCCTTCTCTTCGGACTTTGTGGTGCAAGCTGTGCTGGGCAGCGGCTCCTTTGGAGAAGTTGCCCAGTGCAGAAAGATAGCCACTAATGAAACGGTGGCTTTCCTCAAAGAGGATGAACCTTTTTTTGTATATTTAGCTTTTTTTTTTTTTGTCTTGTTTGTTTTTTAACCTTTGTTTGATTTTTAGGGTGATCCTTGACCCCTCTGCTTTTCCAAAGGGAGGGGTCAAGCAGGTAAGTATGACTTATGTTACTAATTTATTTCATAGTTTCTGTTTTGGTGGTAAGTTTAGGTGAGGAGAGGAGAGGAGAGGAGAGGAGAGGAGAGGAGAGGAGAGGAGAGGAGGACTGGAGGACTGGAGGACTGGAGGACTGGAGGACTGGAGGAGGACCACAGGAGGAGATGTGGAGGAAAGGTGAAGGACAGGAGGAGGAGGAAGAACAAAGGAGGACAGGAGGACAGGAGCGGAAAAGAGGTGGTGAAAAAGTGGAGAAGGACAGGAGCGGAGGAAGAGAAGTAGAGGAGCAGAAGTGGAGGAGAGGAGGATTGGAAAAGGAGGGGAGGTGGAGGAGAGGAGGGCCAGAGGAGGTTACAAATGTTACAAAAAAAAAAAAAACCCAACACCTTACAAGTGCCACAGGATGATCGCTGCCCCAATGCACTGATGCAGAAACTCATGGAAAAGGAGCCCCAAGTATTGAGTGCATATAAATGAACGTATGTTTCAGATGTCTAACATTTGTGTAAAACCTTCTTTTAATTGCTCTAATGTAATATTCATTATTGAAGAAACTGAAAGTGGGGTTTTCATTAACTGTAAGGTGTAATGATCACAATAAAAAGAAAGAAATGCTTGAAATCTTTCACCCTGTGTACTGAATCAATAGAATGAAGTCATAAACCTAACTGGAGCGTTTGTTTGATGGCATTTAGTAATGTTCCTGATAGCATGAGAAAACACGTTGATGTTTTTCTTTTGTCTAAAATACACCTCTTTAAGAAATCAGAGCCAGACTTAATGTGTGAACAGCAAAATGTTTGGAACAGAAGGTCTTACCTCAGATCAGGGTTTTGTTTCAATCAGTCAAATTACCTCCAACATACAGATGCAGGTTCAGGCCAGCAGAGGGAGCATGACAACATTAAAAAGGAGTCTACTTTGAACCGGTCCTGTAGAATCACCGAATCACTGGATAGAATCATGATGGTCCTGAAAAAGTCAGCGCTACAGACACCGCTCATCAACGAGGGTTCAAACTATCCAGCCTGGAACTGAAAAATATGTCGATTCTGTTTAAAGTCACGTGTGGTGAAAGTTGAATCGATACACCACATTTGGATACATGCGGAGGATTCATTATCAAACTGAATTAATCTGAGGGGATGTTACTGAAAGGGTTTTGAGGCCTTGCTTGTTTTGGCTGTCACATTATCAGCTGATTATTTGAACTCCTCTAATGACAGAAGCACAAATCTGGTTGGTTTAGCGATTCAAACTATGCAAAGTATAAAAAAAAACAATGATCTATCTACTCTGAGTAATCCAAGTGAGTTACGGAGCCACAGAACCAATGACTGCCGTAGACCGACATGTTCCAGGAACTTTGCTCAATAGTTTGAGAGTGCGGGGCTCTTAAAAGAGCCGTTCTGGGTGTGCTTCAGCACTGCACGCCGACCCGCCACGGGGCACTTCCCCCTGAGGAGAAGAAGGACGCGAAGGCCTCCCTCACCCTGGCGGCCTCCCTCGCAGACTTCTTGGCAGCATCTGGTCCCAGACCTGGGTTGGCTTGTCCCTTTGCAGGCATCTGCTGTGATGTCATCACAGGCTGCATCCATTGTACGAGGCATTACCTTTAGCCCCGTGTAGGTGTGTGTTTCGTACTTAGGAAGGTGGCGCCGCTTTGAAACTTCACACACTCATTGTACACCTGCTCAGGATGAACATAGTCCGATTTCAGCCTCCTAGGTCAAAGCGTTGAATTTTAAGGAATTTAAAGGGATTTCATTCTTCCCCTCTAACACTTTTATGTGACCTTTCACACTTGCGAAGGTCGCACGGGTCCGAAACTTCTCACCCTGGTTCTGCATGTGCCCACGATGAACATACTCTGATTTCAGCCTCCTAGGTGAAAGCGTTGAATTTTAAGGAATAAAAAGGGATTTCTTTCCTTTTTTTAAAGGTTTTTCAGCAATTTTGGGTACTTTTAGGCAGATCTCTTTTTTGGCCTCACGAGGCCCCTGATGATTGCACAGACCCCAAATTCGGCACAGGGCCAGTGCTGGACGCCCTCTACCAGCTCGTGAAAAAAGCAACTCCCTACATGTCTTACTTTTCTTAATTGGTTGGTCAGGTTTCAGAGCAAAGGAGGGTGTGAGACCTGAGGCCACCAACACCCTCTGACAGGCAGGCAAGGCTGGAGCCAGATATTTTCCAAATGTGCTAGAAATCTGATTTTTTGATATGTTGTCGGGGGTCTGAAGACGAGTCCGACAGCGTTTGTTTGGTGTAGATCGGACCTATACTTTTGCTACGGCGGTCCTTAAAAAAAATCTATTTTTTTTCCCCACTTTTGGCCTTAATTGATACCAATTAAGTGTGGATCTCATACTTAGGAAGGTGGCACCGGCCTGAAATTTGTCACACGCATTCTGCATGTGCCCCCTATGAACGTACTGTAAAAGCAGCATCCTAGATGTAAGCGTTGATTTTTTATTAATTTGAAGAGATTTAAGTACTTCAGTTCAAACCCCATGTGTTGACTTTTCATACTTAGGAAGGTCGCTCCGACTTGAAACTTGTCACGCTGATTGTACATGTGGTCATGATGAACATACTGTAAAATCAGCCTCCTGAGTGAAAGCGCTGAATTTTAATGAATTAAAAGCATTTAAAAAGAGAAACTTTAGCCCCACATAGGTGTGTGTTTCATACTTAGGAAGGTGGTGCCGCTTTGAAACTTCACACACTCATTCTGCATGTGCTCAGGATGAGCATAGTCCGATTTCAGCCTCCTAGGACAAAGCGTTGAATTTTAAGGAATTTAAAGGCGTTAAATAAGTTTACCGTCAGCCCCACATAGATGTTTTATTATTATTATTAATTTATTTTTATTATTATTATTATTAATAATGATAATAATAATAATAATAATAATAATAATAATAATAATAATAATAATAATTAGAGAGAGAGAGAGAGAGAGAGAGAGAGAGATCCTTATTTGTCTCTTCTAGACAGTACAAACAGGTTTTGTTTTTTCCAACTGCAGCCCAGCTTTATTACATGTTTAAAAAAAACTCCTCGATAGGCGCTTTCTGAAGTTACTAATTTTAGTTACTACATGGACAAAACTATTACGTACAACGGCGTATTAGGGCCTCTTCAGGAAATAATATATATAAAGCCTATTTTTTTTTTTTATTATTTATTAATTTTATTAAGTGAATCTAATACATCGTGGTAATTAATTAGGTGCCTTCATGGAAGGTTGCACAGATGGACTCTGTTCACGGACCAGAACGTTCCATGGTTGCTATGGACGATCTCCAAGTGCATCATTTTTGACACGGGCGACATTTTAACCCGGAAATAGCTGCTGATCAATCTGAGACGCACGCATTTGTTTTTTCTTCCCGAGACTTTGGATATTTCTTCAAGAAACCAAAGAATTACCATGGACTTCCAACGACTTCTTCAGGATTTACCTCCATAAAGACAAAGTTCTTCTAAATACAGGCTTTTCTGACGGTAATTTTGAGATTTTTGCATTTTTTGAGCCATATAATTGTCGAGTTGTAGAGATGTTCTAATGATTTACAAACTAAGCTAGTTCTATCCATTGGCAAATGTAGCTAAATAAATAACATATTTCTTAATTAATATCTTTGAACGGGTCATGCGTTAATTGGCAAGCAGTGTGGGGTATATTTATTATTATTATTACCAATACTAGCAAACACTGTCATGCTAGCAGTCATTTGTGCTGTTTAAGAATTTCAGCTTTCGTTATTTCTTTAAAACCAGACAGACAGTTCGTAACTCAGGGCATATTGTCGATGATACATGGATATTTTTCTGATACTTGTTAGATTTTTACATGCTATCCGCTAGCATATCAGTGCAATTTCCTGTAGACGTCTGCCTCAAGCTAGCGCTGTTTTCCGTAGCGTTAGCACTGACGTTATGATTTGGTTTGTTACCCGGATGCTCAAATGTAAACATTGAATGGGCGGAGATAGACGTACACAAGCAGATATTATTTTCAGATGTCTTATCCGCGAACAAATGTTGAAAAACACACAGAGCACACTAAAGCGTGCCGAGAAGGACTCAGACAGCAAGAGAAAGACAGATACTGTGAGAAACTAGGGCTAACGGGCGAGAAAGACCCATACGACCTAGCATCAACTCGATGTAAACATGAGGAATCTGCGGTTTGCCAATTATGGAGAACAGCACATTTATACCCCAAATGATTTGCGAATTTCAGTGGCATGTTTTTCTTTCAACTGTTGCCTTTCTGGTCACATTAAAAGTGGTTTCACTGGAAATAAACATGACACTGATAACATTAGTGAGCACCCCAGAAGCAGTAGCTATTAATACATAGAAGGACTAAGACGGGCAGGCTGCTGAAACATGAAGTCTCAATGTCAGCATGAGTGCTTGTAATGTACTGAGTGACTTTTTTACAGCAAGGTAGGGACTGAGGTGTAAAAAAGTGCTGTTTATGTATTTGGTGTGGTGAATGAAAAACAACAACCTCTCATCTTTATGATAAAGACACTTTGGTCATAAGATGAGGAGATGTATAACATGTTGAATGTTTTGACTAAGGAATCTCCATCTCCATTCAGGCCAATCAGAAACCATGGCTGACAGGGAAAGTCCACAGGCTCCCGAAGGCTCGAAACACTGCCTTCAGAGCAGGGGACGAGGTGAGCCTAAGGACAGCCAGGGCCAACCTGTCACGGGGCATCAGAGAGGCCAAGAGACAGTAGTCCAGGAGAATCGCTGACCGCTTCAGTAACAGCAGAGACACCAGGAACCTGCGGAGGGGGATCCAGACCATCACGGACTTCAAGCCCCCCCCCCCCCCCCCCCCCCCCCCCCCAAACCTGTGACAACACTTCTTCTCTGCTGAACCAACTGAACGACTTCTTCGCTCGCTTTGAGGCAGACAACAGCACTCCGGCACAAAAGATCCCTCCACCTCCCGACGACCAGGTGCTGTTGCTATCTACGGACAGCGTGAGGAGATCACTCGGGAAGACTAATGTAAGGAAAGCCCCGGGCCCTGATGACATCCCCGGTCGTGTCCTGAGAGACTGTGCTGAGGAGCTCACGGATGTCTTCACAGACATCTTCAACACCTCGCTGAGCCAAGCTGTTGTCCCGACATGCCTCAAAGCCACCGCCATCATCCCGGTCCCGAAGAAGCCGTCTCCCTCCCGCTACAACGACTACCGCCCGATCGCACTCGCTCCCATCATTATGAAGCGCTTTGAGCGGCTAGTCGTGCAGCACATCAAATCTGCTCCAACCTCTGCTCCACATCAGCTCCAACCTCTTCATCGAGTTCGCAGACGACACGACCGTGGTGGGTCTCATCAACAATAACGATGAGACAAACTACAGGAGCGAGGTGAGACGCCTGGCCGAGCGGTGTAAGGACAACAATCTCCTCCTAAATGTGGAGAAGACGAAGGAGATTGTAGTGGACGTCAGAAGAGAGCACACCCAGCATTCCCCACTAACCATCAACGGCGCTGCAGTAGAGCGGGTGAGCAGCGCCAAGTTCCTGGGTGTACACATCTCCGAAGACCTGTCCTGGAACATCAACACCACATCTCTGGCCAAGAAAGCTCAACGGCGACTCTACTTCCTGCGGAAACCGAGAAGAGCAAGAGCGCCGACCCCCATTATGTTCTCTTTTTATAGAGGCACCATTGAGAGCATCCTGACCAGCTGCATCACCGTGTGGTACGGCGCCTGCACCGTCTCCTGCCGCAAGACCCTGCAGCGCACTGTGAAAGCAGCTGAGAAGATCATCGGTGTCTCTCTTCCCTCCCTACTGGACATTTACAACACCCGCCTCACCCGCAAAGCCACAAGGATTGCGGGTGACCCCACCCACCCATCCCACAGTCTCTTTAACCTGCTGCCGTCGGGAAGGAGGAGACTGCAGAGTCTCCGGGCCAAAACCAGCAGGCTCAAAGACAGTTTTTTCCACCAGGCAGTCAGGACTCTTAATTCCCTCCCTGCTCTGCCCCCACTCCCCCCCACTGGCCCCCACCATCGACTCTGGGCCACAGACTCTGCCTATGCACATCCCATCTCAGGACTGCACACTTCACTTTATGCACACTTCACTTTATACTCACTTTACACATGCTTATTTGCACTATTTGCATTATTTGCATTATTGCTCCAATACCTCATGTCTGTTGATTTCATTTTGTCCAGCTAAAATTTGCACTACTGCTAACCTCAGGTCTGTTTATGGTCTGGTTTGTTGGTTTGTTGGTTTGTTGGTTTGTTGGTTTGTTGGTTTGTTGGTGAGGTAGAAGAAGATGGACTAACTTTTGATTAACTGTGTTTCCAGTTTAAGCTTTATATTTTAGAGCACAGCACAGTATAGTGGTTGAAAAGGTAGCAGCAGTGGAGTCCAACAGAGCCTGATAAATCACTTCCTGCATTTATAGTCTTGATATGAACTTTGCCAGTCTGACTTTATTCTTTCCTGCTCTCGTCTCAGGTGTAAAAAGTCGATCCCAGATCACTTGGAGCATCATGTCTTGCAGCAAGGACTTTAAGGTCATCACAGGATGCGTCATCTCCTCCTTCTCTTCGGACTTTGTGGTGCAAGCTGTGCTGGGCAGCGGCTCCTTTGGAGAAGTTGCCCAGTGCAGAAAGATAGCCACTAATGAAACGGTGGCTTTCCTCAAAGAGGATGAACCTTTTTTTGTATATTTAGCTTTTTTTTTTTTTGTCTTGTTTGTTTTTTAACCTTTGTTTGATTTTTAGGGTGATCCTTGACCCCTCTGCTTTTCCAAAGGGAGGGGTCAAGCAGGTAAGTATGACTTATGTTACTAATTTATTTCATAGTTTCTGTTTTGGTGGTAAGTTTAGGTGAGGAGAGGAGAGGAGGAGAGGAGAGGAGGAGAGGAGAGGAGGACTGGAGGACTGGAGGACTGGAGGACTGGAGGACTGGAGGAGGACCACAGGAGGAGATGTGGAGGAAAGGTGAAGGACAGGAGGAGGAGGAAGAACAAAGGAGGACAGGAGGACAGGAGCGGAAAAGAGGTGGTGAAAAAGTGGAGAAGGACAGGAGCGGAGGAAGAGAAGTAGAGGAGCAGAAGTGGAGGAGAGGAGGATTGGAAAAGGAGGGGAGGTGGAGGAGAGGAGGGCCAGAGGAGGTTACAAATGTTACAAAAAAAAAAAAAAACCCAACACCTTACAAGTGCCACAGGATGATCGCTGCCCCAATGCACTGATGCAGAAACTCATGGAAAAGGAGCCCCAAGTATTGAGTGCATATAAATGAACGTATGTTTCAGATGTCTAACATTTGTGTAAAACCTTCTTTTAATTGCTCTAATGTAATATTCATTATTGAAGAAACTGAAAGTGGGGTTTTCATTAACTGTAAGGTGTAATGATCACAATAAAAAGAAAGAAATGCTTGAAATCTTTCACCCTGTGTACTGAATCAATAGAATGAAGTCATAAACCTAACTGGAGCGTTTGTTTGATGGCATTTAGTAATGTTCCTGATAGCATGAGAAAACACGTTGATGTTTTTCTTTTGTCTAAAATACACCTCTTTAAGAAATCAGAGCCAGACTTAATGTGTGAACAGCAAAATGTTTGGAACAGAAGGTCTTACCTCAGATCAGGGTTTTGTTTCAATCAGTCAAATTACCTCCAACATACAGATGCAGGTTCAGGCCAGCAGAGGGAGCATGACAACATTAAAAAGGAGTCTACTTTGAACCGGTCCTGTAGAATCACCGAATCACTGGATAGAATCATGATGGTCCTGAAAAAGTCAGCGCTACAGACACCGCTCATCAACGAGGGTTCAAACTATCCAGCCTGGAACTGAAAAATATGTCGATTCTGTTTAAAGTCACGTGTGGTGAAAGTTGAATCGATACACCACATTTGGATACATGCGGAGGATTCATTATCAAACTGAATTAATCTGAGGGGATGTTACTGAAAGGGTTTTGAGGCCTTGCTTGTTTTGGCTGTCACATTATCAGCTGATTATTTGAACTCCTCTAATGACAGAAGCACAAATCTGGTTGGTTTAGCGATTCAAACTATGCAAAGTATAAAAAAAAACAATGATCTATCTACTCTGAGTAATCCAAGTGAGTTACGGAGCCACAGAACCAATGACTGCCGTAGACCGACATGTTCCAGGAACTTTGCTCAATAGTTTGAGAGTGCGGGGCTCTTAAAAGAGCCGTTCTGGGTGTGCTTCAGCACTGCACGCCGACCCGCCACGGGGCACTTCCCCCTGAGGAGAAGAAGGACGCGAAGGCCTCCCTCACCCTGGCGGCCTCCCTCGCAGACTTCTTGGCAGCATCTGGTCCCAGACCTGGGTTGGCTTGTCCCTTTGCAGGCATCTGCTGTGATGTCATCACAGGCTGCATCCATTGTACGAGGCATTACCTTTAGCCCCGTGTAGGTGTGTGTTTCGTACTTAGGAAGGTGGCGCCGCTTTGAAACTTCACACACTCATTGTACACCTGCTCAGGATGAACATAGTCCGATTTCAGCCTCCTAGGTCAAAGCGTTGAATTTTAAGGAATTTAAAGGGATTTCATTCTTCCCCTCTAACACTTTTATGTGACCTTTCACACTTGCGAAGGTCGCACGGGTCCGAAACTTCTCACCCTGGTTCTGCATGTGCCCACGATGAACATACTCTGATTTCAGCCTCCTAGGTGAAAGCGTTGAATTTTAAGGAATAAAAAGGGATTTCTTTCCTTTTTTTAAAGGTTTTTCAGCAATTTTGGGTACTTTTAGGCAGATCTCTTTTTTGGCCTCACGAGGCCCCTGATGATTGCACAGACCCCAAATTCGGCACAGGGCCAGTGCTGGACGCCCTCTACCAGCTCGTGAAAAAAGCAACTCCCTACATGTCTTACTTTTCTTAATTGGTTGGTCAGGTTTCAGAGCAAAGGAGGGTGTGAGACCTGAGGCCACCAACACCCTCTGACAGGCAGGCAAGGCTGGAGCCAGATATTTTCCAAATGTGCTAGAAATCTGATTTTTTGATATGTTGTCGGGGGTCTGAAGACGAGTCCGACAGCGTTTGTTTGGTGTAGATCGGACCTATACTTTTGCTACAGCGGTCCTTAAAAAAAATCTCTTTTTTTTCCCCACTTTTGGCCTTAATTGATACCAATTAAGTGTGGATCTCATACTTAGGAAGGTGGCACCGGCCTGAAATTTGTCACACGCATTCTGCATGTGCCCCCTATGAACGTACTGTAAAAGCAGCATCCTAGATGTAAGCGTTGATTTTTTATTAATTTGAAGAGATTTAAGTACTTCAGTTCAAACCCCATGTGTTGACTTTTCATACTTAGGAAGGTCGCTCCGACTTGAAACTTGTCACGCTGATTGTACATGTGGTCATGATGAACATACTGTAAAATCAGCCTCCTGAGTGAAAGCGCTGAATTTTAATGAATTAAAAGCATTTAAAAAGAGAAACTTTAGCCCCACATAGGTGTGTGTTTCATACTTAGGAAGGTGGTGCCGCTTTGAAACTTCACACACTCATTCTGCATGTGCTCAGGATGAGCATAGTCCGATTTCAGCCTCCTAGGACAAAGCGTTGAATTTTAAGGAATTTAAAGGCGTTAAATAAGTTTACCGTCAGCCCCACATAGATGTTTTATTATTATTAATTTATTATTATTATTAGTATTATTATTATTAATAATAATAATAATAATAATAATTAGAGAGAGAGAGAGAGAGAGAGAGAGAGATCCTTATTTGTCTCTTCTAGACAGTACAAACAGGTTTTGTTTTTTTCAAACTGCAGCCCAGCTTTATTACATGTTTAAAAAAAAGTTGATTTCGGACCCAAATTCCGGAAAAATGGCCTTTTTTAAAGGGCACTTTGCAGGGCCGAAAAGTGCCGTATCTCGGCCTTTTTTCAACCGGGCCAAAAGCCCGCCAAACGTGCAGGGAGGGCTCCGATACTCGCAGGGGGTCACCGTCAGGTCCCTAGGAGTGTCCCCAGTGCGTTTTCTCAAAAGTTGATTTCGGACCCAAATTCCGGAAAAATGGCCTTTTTTAAAGGGCACTTTGCGGGGCCGAAAAGCCCGCCAAACGTGCAGGGAGAGCTCTGTTACTCGCAGGGGGTCACCGTCAGGTCGCTAGGAGTGTCCCCAGTGCGTTTTCTCAAAAGTTGATTTCGGACCCAAATTCCGGAAAAATGCCTTTTTTAAAGGGCACTTTGCGGGGCTGAAAAGGGCCGTTTTTTGCCCTTTTTTCAACCGGGCCGAAAGCCCGCCAAACTTGCAGGGAGGGCTCGGATACTCGCATGGGGTCACCGTCAGGTCCCTAGGAGTGTCCCCAGTGTGTTTTCTCAAAAGTTGATTTCGGACCCAAATTCCGGAAAAATGGCCTTTTTTAAAGGGCACTTTGAAGGGGCCGAAAAGGGCCGTTTTTCGCCCTTTTTTCAACCGGGCCGAAAGCCCGCCAAACGTGCAGGGAGGGCTCCGATACTCGCAGGGGGTCACCGTCAGGTCCCTAGGAGTGTCCCCAGTGCGTTTTCTCAAAAGTTGATTTCGGACCCAAATTCCGGAAAAATGGCCTTTTTGTAAAGGGCACTTTGCGGGGCCGAAAAGGGCCGTTTTTCGACCTTCTTTTAAACCGGGCCGAAAGCCCGCCAAACGTGCAGGGAGGGATCCAATACTCGCAGGGGGTCACCGTCAGGTCCCTAGGAGTGTCCCCAGTGCGTTTTCTCAAAAGTTGATGTCGGACCCAAATTCCGATAAAATGGCCTTTTTTAAAGGGCACTTTGCGGGGCCGAAAAGCCCGCCAGACTGCAGGGAGGGCTCCGATACTCGCAGGGGGTCACCGTCAGGTCCCTAGGAGTGTCCCCAGTGCGTTTTCTCAAAAGTTGATTTCGGACCCAAATTCCGGAAAAATGGCCTTTTTTAAAGGGCACTTTGCGGGGCCGAAAAGTGCCGTATCTCGGCCTTTTTTCAACCGGGCCGAAAGCCCGCCAAACATGCAGGGAGGGCTCCGATACTCGCAGGGGGTCACCGTCAGGTCCCTAGGAGTGTCCCCAGTGCGTTTTCTCAAAAGTTGATTTCGGACCCAAATTCCGGAAAAAATGGCCCTTTTTTAAAGGGCACTTTGCGGGGCCGAAAAGGGCCGTATCTCGGCCTTTTTTCAACCGGGCCGAAAGCCCGCCAAACGTGCAGGGAGGGCTCCGATACTCGCAGGGGGTCACCGTCAGGTCGCTAGGAGTGTCCCCAGTGCGTTTTCTCAAAAGTTGATTTCGGACCCAAATTCCGGAAAAATGCCTTTTTTAAAGGGCACTTTGCGGGGCCGAAAAGCCCGCCAAACGTGCAGGGAGAGCTCTGTTACTCGCAGGGGGTCACCGTCAGGTCCCTAGGAGTGTCCCCAATGCGTTTTCTCAAAAGTTGATTTCGGACCCAAATTCCGGAAAAATTGCCTTTTTTAAAGGGCACTTTGCGGGGCCGAAAAGGGCCGTATCTCGACCTTTTTTCAACCGGGCCGAAAGCCCGCCAAACATGCAGGGAGGGCTCCGATACTCGCAGGGGGTCACCGTCAGGTCCCTAGGAGTGTCCCCAGTGCGTTTTCTCAAAAGTTGATATCGGACCCAAATTCCGGAAAAATGGCCTTTTTTAAAGGGCACTTTGCGGGGCCGAAAAGCCCGCCAAACGTGCAGGGAGAGCTCTGTTACTCGCAGGGGGTCACCGTCAGGTCGCTAGGAGTGTCCCCAGTGCGTTTTCTCAAAAGTTGATTTCGGACCCAAATTCCGGAAAAAATGGCCTTTTTTAAAGGGCACTTTGCGGGGCTGAAAAGGGCCGTTTTTTGCCCTTTTTTCAACCGGGCCGAAAGCCCGCCAAAGGTGCAGGGAGGGCTCCGATACTCGCAGGGAGTCACCGTCAGGTCCCTAGGAGTGTCCCCAGTGCGTTTTCTCAAAAGTTGATTTCGGACCCAAATTCCGGAAAAATGGCCTTTTTTAAAGGGCACTTTGTGGGGCCGAAAAGGGCCGTTTTTCGCCCTTCTTTTAAACCGGGCCGAAAGCCCGCCAAACGTGCAGGGAGGGCTCCGATACTCGCAGGGGGTCACCGTCAGGTCCCTAGGAGTGTCCCCAGTGCGTTTTCTCAAAAGTTGATTTCGGACCCAAATTCCGGAAAAATGGCCTTTTTTAAAGGGTACTTTGCTGGGCCAAAAAGCCCGCCAAACGTGCAGGGAGGGCTTCGATACTCGCAGGGGGTCACCGTCAGGTCCCTAGAGTGTCCCCAATGCGTTTTCTCAAAAGTTGATTTCGGACCCAAATTCCGGAAAAATGGCCTTTTTTAAAGGGCACTATGCGGGGCCGAAAAGGGCCGTATCTCGACCTTTTTTCAACCGGGCCGAAAAGCCCGCCAACATGCAGGGAGGGCTCCGATACTCGCAGGGGGTCACCGTCAGGTCCCTAGGAGTGTCCCCAGTGCGTTTTCTCAAAAGTTGATTTCGGACCCAAATTCCGGAAAAATGGCCCTTTTTTAAAGGGCACTTTGCGGGGCCGAAAAAGGACCGTATTTCGGCCTTTTTTCAACCGGGCCCGAAAGCCCGCCAAAACGTGCAGGGAGGGCTCCGATACTCGCAGGGGGTCACCGTCAGGTCCCTAGGAGTGTCCCCAGTGCGTTTTCTCAAAAGTTGATATCGGACCCAAATTCCGGAAAAATGGCCTTTTTTAAAGGGCACTTTGCGGGGCCGAAAAGCCCGCCAAACGTGCAGGGAGAGCTCCGATACTCGCACGGGGTCACCGTCAGGTCCCTAGGAGTGTCCCAAGTGCGTTTTCTCAAAAGTTGATTTCGGACCCAAATTCCGGAAAAATGGCCTTTTTTAAAGGGCACTTTGCGGGGCCGAAAAGCCCGCCAAACGTGCAGGGAGGGCTCCGATACTCGCAGGGGGTCACCGTCAGGTCCCTAGGAGTGTCCCCAGTGCGTTTTCTCAAAAGTTGATTTCGGACCCAAATTCCGAAAAAATGGCCTTTTTTAAAGGGCACTTTGCGGGGCCGAAAAGCCCGCCAAAGGTGCAGGGAGGGCTCCGATACTCGCACGGGGTCACCGTCAGGTCCCTAGGAGTGTCCCCAGTGCGTTTCTCAAAAGTTGATTTCGGACCTAAATTCCGGAAAAATGGCCTTTTTTAAAGGGCACTTTGCGGGGCCGAAAAGGGCCGTATCTCGGCCTTTTTCCAACCGGGCCGAAAGCCCGCCAAACGTGCAGGGAGGGCTCCGATACTCGCAGGGGGTCACCGTCAGGTCCCCTAGAGTGTCCCCAGTGCGTTTTCTCAAAAGTTGATTTCGGACCCAAATTCTGGAAAAATGGCCTTTTTTAAAGGGCACTTTGCGGGGCCGAAAAGGGCAGTTTTTCGCCCTTTTTTCAACCGGCTGAAAGCCCGCCAAACGTGCAGGGAGGGCTCCGATACTCGCAGGGAGTCACCGTCAGGTCCCTAGGAGTGTCCCCAGTGCGTTTTCTCAAAAGTTGATTTCGGACCCAAATTCCGGAAAAAATGGCCTTTTTTTAAAGGGCACTTTGTGGGGCCGAAAAGGGCCGTTTTTCGCCCTTCTTTTAAACCGGGCCGAAAGCCCGCCAAACGTGCAGGGAGGGCTCCGATACTCGCAGGGGGTCACCGTCAGGTCCCTAGGAGTGTCCCCAGTGCGTTTTCTCAAAAGTTGATTTCGGACCCAAATTCCGGAAAAATGGCCTTTTTTAAAGGGTACTTTGCTGGGCCAAAAAGCCCGCCAAACATGCAGGGAGGGCTCCGATACTCGCAGGGGGTCACCGTCAGGTCCCTAGGAGTGTCCCCAGTGCGTTTTCTCAAAAGTTGATTTCGGACCCAAATTCCGGAAAAATGGCCCTTTTTTAAAGGGCACTTTGCGGGGCCGAAAAGGACCGTATTTCGGCCTTTTTTCAACCGGGCCGAAAGCCCGCCAAACGTGCAGGGAGGGCTCCGATACTCGCATGGGGTCACCGTCAGGTCCCTAGGAGTGTCCCAGTGTGTTTTCTCAAAGTTGATTTCGGACCCAAATTCCGGAAAAATGGCCTTTTTTAAAGGGCACTTTGAAGGGGCCGAAAAGGGCCGATTTTCGCCCTTTTTTCAACCGGGCCGAAAGCCCGCCAAACGTGCAGGGAGGGCTCCGATACTCGCAGGGGGTCACCGTCAGGTCCCTAGGAGTGTCCCCAGTGCGTTTTCTCAAAAGTTGATGTCGGACCCAAATTCCGATAAAATGGCCTTTTTTAAAGGGCACTTTGCGGGGCCGAAAAGGGCCGTTTTTTGGCCTTTTTTTCAACCGGGACGAAAGCCTGCCAAACGTGCAGGGAGGGCTCCGATACTCGCTGGCGTCACGGTCAGGTCCCTAGGAGTGTCCCCAGTGTGTTTTCTCAAAAGTTGATTTCGGACCCAAATTCCGGAAAAATGGCCTTTTTTAAAGGGCACTTTTGCGGGGCCGAAAAGGGCCGTTTTTCGCCCTTTTTTCAACCGGGCCGAAAGCCCGCCAAACGTGCAGGGAGGGCTCCGATACTCGCAGGGGGTCACCGTCAGGTCCCTAGGAGTGTCCCCAGTGCGTTTTCTCAAAAGTTGATATCGGACCCAAATTCCGGAAAAATGGCCTTTTTTAAAGGGCACTTTGCGGGGCCGAAAAGCCCGCCAAACGTGCAGGAAATGCTTCGATACTCGCAGGGGGTCACCGTCAGGTCCCTAGGAGTGTCCCCAGTGCGTTTTCTCAAAAGTTTATTTCGGACCCAAATTCCAGAAAAATGGCCTTTTTTAAAGGGCACTTTGCGGGGCCGAAAAGGGCCGTATCTCGGCCTTTTTTCAACTGGGCCGAAAGCCCGCCAAACGCGCAGGGAGGGCTCCGATACTCGCAGGGGGTCACCGTCAGGTCCCTAGGAGTGTCCCCAGTGCGTTTTCTCAAAAGTTGATTTCGGACCCAAATTCCGGAAAAATGGCCTTTTTTAAAGGGCACTTTGCGGGGCCGAAAAGCTGCCAAACGTGCAGGGAGGGCTCCGATACTCGCACGGGGTCACCGTCAGGTCCCTAGGAGTGTCCCAAGTGCGTTTTCTCAAAAGTTGATTTCGGACCCAAATTCCGGAAAAATGGCCTTTTTTAAAGGGCACTTTGCGGGGCCGAAAAAGCCCGCCAAACGTGCAGGGAGGGCTCCGATACTCGCAGGGGGTCACCGTCAGGTCCCTAGGAGTGTCCCCAGTGCGGTTTCTCAAAAGTTGATTTCGGACCCAAATTCCGGAAAAAATGGCCTTTTTTAAAGGGCACTTTGCGGGGGCCGAAAAGCCCGCCAAAGGTGCAGGGAGGGCTCCGATACTCGCACGGGGTCACCGTCAGGTCCCTAGGAGTGTCCCCAGTGCGTTTTCTCAAAAGTTGATTCGGACCCAAATTCCGGAAAAATGGCCTTTTTTAAAGGGCACTTTGCGGGGCCGAAAAGGGCCGTATCTCGGCCTTTTTCCAACCGGGCCGAAAGCCCGCCAAACGTGCAGGAGGGCTCCGATACTCGCATGGGGTCCACCGTCAGGTCCCTAGGAGTGTCCCCAGTGCGTTTTCTCAAAAGTTGATTTCGGACCCAAATTCTGGAAAAATGGCCTTTTTTAAAGGGCACTTTGCGGGGCCGAAAAGGGCAGTTTTTCGCCCTTTTTTCAACCGGGCCGAAAGCCCGCCAAACGTGCAGGGAGGGCTCCGATACTCGCAGGGAGTCACCGTCAGGTCCCTAGGAGTGTCCCCAGTGCGTTTTCTCAAAAGTTGATTTCGGACCCAAATTCCGGAAAAATGGCCTTTTTTAAAGGGCACTTTGTGGGGCCGAAAAGGGCCGTTTTTCGCCCTTCTTTTAAACCGGGCCGAAAGCCCGCCAAACGTGCAGGGAGGGCTC
This sequence comes from Labroides dimidiatus, assembly GCA_030710495.1. Lineage (NCBI taxonomy): Eukaryota > Metazoa > Chordata > Actinopteri > Labriformes > Labridae > Labroides > Labroides dimidiatus. Next base: position 27,851 of record JARQGW010000039.1, read on the forward strand.
CGATACTCGCAGGGGGTCACCGTCAGGTCCCTAGGAGTGTCCCCAGTGCGTTTTCTCAAAAGTTGATTTTCGGACCCAAATTCCGGAAAAATGGCCTTTTTTAAAGGGTACTTTGCTGGGCCAAAAAGCCCGCCAAACATGCAGGGAGGGCTTCGATACTCGCAGGGGGTCACCGTCAGGTCCCTAGGAGTGTCCCCAATGCGTTTTCTCAAAAGTTGATTTCGGACCCAAATTCCGGAAAAATGGCCTTTTTTAAAGGGCACTTTGCGGGGCCGAAAAGGGCCGTATCTCGACCTTTTTTCAACCGGGCCGAAAAGCCCGCCAAACATGCAGGGAGGGCTCCGATACTCGCAGGGGGTCACCGTCAGGTCCCTAGGAGTGTCCCCAGTGCGTTTTCTCAAAAGTTGATTTCGGACCCAAATTCCGGAAAAATGGCCCTTTTTTAAAGGGCACTTTGCGGGGCGAAAAGGACCGTATTTCGGCCTTTTTTCAACCGGGCCGAAAGCCCGCCAAACGTGCAGGGAGGGCTCCGATACTCGCAGGGGGTCACCGTCAGGTCCCTAGGAGTGTCCCCAGTGCGTTTTCTCAAAAGTTGATATCGGACCCAAATTCCGGAAAAAATGGCCTTTTTTAAAAGGGCACTTTGCGGGGCCGAAAAGCCCGCCAAACGTGCAGGGAGAGCTCCGATACTCGCACGGGGTCACCGTCAGGTCCCTAGGAGTGTCCCAAGTGCGTTTTCCTCAAAAGTTGATTTCGGACCCAAATTCCGGAAAAATGGCCTTTTTTAAAGGGCACTTTGCGGGGCCGAAAAGCCCGCCAAACGTGCAGGGAGGGCTCCGATACTCGCAGGGGGTCACCGTCAGGTCCCTAGGAGTGTCCCCAGTGCGTTTTCTCAAAAGTTGATTTCGGACCCAAATTCCGGAAAAATGGCCTTTTTTAAAGGGCACTATGCGGGGCCGAAAAGCCCGCCAAAGGTGCAGGGAGGGCTCCGATACTCGCACGGGGTCACCGTCAGGTCCCTAGGAGTGTCCCCAGTGCGTTTTCTCAAAGTTGATTTCGGACCTAAATTCCGGAAAAATGGCCTTTTTAAAGGGCACTTTGCGGGGCCGAAAAGGGCCGTATCTCGGCCTTTTTCCAACCGGGCCGAAAGCCCGCCAAACGTGCAGGGAGGGCTCCGATACTCGCAGGGGGTCACCGTCAGGTCCCTAGGAGTGTCCCCAGTGCGTTTTTCTCAAAAGTTGATTTCGGACCCAAATTCTGGAAAAATGGCCTTTTTTAAAGGGCACTTTGCGGGGCCGAAAAGGGCAGTTTTTCGCCCTTTTTTCAACCGGGCTGAAAGCCCGCCAAACGTGCAGGGAGGGCTCCGATACTCGCAGGGAGTCACCGTCAGGTCCCTAGGAGTGTCCCCAGTGCGTTTTCTCAAAAGTTGATTTCGGACCCAAATCCGGAAAAATGGCCTTTTTTTAAAGGGGCACTTTGTGGGGCCGAAAAGGGCCGTTTTTCGCCCTTCTTTTAAACCGGGCCGAAAGCCCGCCAAACGTGCAGGGAGGGGCTCCGATACTCGCAGGGGGGTCACCGTCAGGTCCCTAGGAGTGTCCCCAGTGCGTTTTCTCAAAAGTTGATTTCGGACCCAAATTCCGGAAAAATGGCCTTTTTTAAAGGGTACTTTGCGGGGCCGAAAAGCCCGCCAAACGTGCAGGGAGAGCTCCGATACTCGCAGGGGGTCACCGTCAGGTCCCTAGGAGTGTCCCCAGTGCGTTTTCTCAAAAGTTGATTTCGGACCCAAATTCCGGAAAAATGGCCCTTTTTTAAAGGGCACTTTGCGGGGCCGAAAAGGACCGTATTTCGGCCTTTTTTCAACCGGGCCGAAAGCCCGCCAAACGTGCAGGGAGGGCTCCGATACTCGCAGGGGGTCACCGTCAGGTCCCTAGGAGTGTCCCCAGTGCGTTTTCTCAAAAGTTGATATCGGACCCAAATTCCGGAAAAATTGCCTTTTTTAAAGGGCACTTTGCGGGGCCGAAAAGCCCGCCAAACGTGCAGGGAGAGCTCTGTTACTCGCAGGGGGTCACCGTCAGGTCGCTAGGAGTGTCCCCAGTGCGTTTTCTCAAAAGTTGATTTCGGACCCAAATTCCTGAAAAATGCCTTTTTTAAAGGGCACTTTGCGGGGCTGAAAAGGGCCGTTTTTTGCCCTTTTTCAACCGGGCCGAAAGCCCGCCAAACGTGCAGGGAGGGCTCCGATACTCGCATGGGGTCACCGTCAGGTCCCTAGGAGTGTCCCCAGTGCGTTTTCTCAAAAGTTGATTTCGGACCCAAATTCCGGAAAAATGGCCTTTTTTAAAGGGCACTTTGAAGGGGCCGAAAAGGGCCGTTTTTCGCCCTTTTTTCAACCGGGCCGAAAGCCCGCCCAAACGTGCAGGGAGGGCTCCGATACTCGCAGGGGGTCACCGTCAGGTCCCTAGGAGTGTCCCCAGTGCGTTTTCTCAAAAGTTGATGTCGGACCCAAATTTCCGATAAAATGGCCTTTTTTAAAGGGCACTTTGCGGGGCCGAAAAGGGCCGTTTTTTTGGCCTTTTTTTCAACCGGGACGAAAGCCTGCCAACGTGCAGGGAGGGCTCCGATACTCGCTGGGCGTCACGGTCAGGTCCCTAGGAGTGTCCCCAGTGTGTTTTCTCAAAAGTTGATTTCGGACCCAAATTCCGGAAAAATGGCCTTTTTTAAAGGGCACTTTGCGGGGCCGAAAAGGGCCGTTTTTCGCCCTTTTTTCAACCGGGCCGAAAGCCCGCCAAACGTGCAGGGAGGGCTCCGATACTCGCAGGGGGTCACCGTCAGGTCCCTAGGAGTGTCCCCAGTGCGTTTTCTCAAAAGGTTGATATCGGACCCAAATTCCGGAAAAATGGCCTTTTTTAAAGGGCACTTTGCGGGGCCGAAAAGCCCGCCAAAACGTGCAGGAAATGCTTCGATACTCGCAGGGGGTCACCGTCAGGTCCCTAGGAGTGTCCCCAGTGCGTTTTCTCAAAAGTTGATTTCGGACCCAAATTCCAGAAAAATGGCCTTTTTTAAAGGGCACTTTGCGGGGGCCGAAAAGGGCCGTATCTCGGCCTTTTTTCAACTGGGCCGAAAGCCCGCCAAACGCGCAGGGAGGGCTCCGATACTCGCAGGGGGTCACCGTCAGGTCCCTAGGAGTGTCCCCAGTGCGTTTTCTCAAAAGTTGATTTCGGACCCAAATTCCGGAAAAATGGCCTTTTTTAAAGGGCACTTTTGCGGGGCCGAAAAGCCTGCCAAACGTGCAGGGAGGGCTCCGATACTCGCACGGGGTCACCGTCAGGTCCCTAGGAGTGTCCCAAGTGCGTTTTCTCAAAAGTTGATTTCGGACCCAAATTCCGGAAAAATGGCCTTTTTTAAAGGGCACTTTGCGGGGCCGAAAAGCCCGCCAAACGTGCAGGGAGGGCTCCGATACTCGCAGGGGGTCACCGTCAGGTCCCTAGGAGTGTCCCCAGTGCGGTTTCACAAAAGTTGATTTCGGACCCAAATTCCGGAAAAATGGCCTTTTTTAAAGGGCACTTTGCGGGGCCGAAAAGCCCGCCAAAGGTGCAGGGAGGGCTCCGATACTCGCACGGGGTCACCGTCAGGTCCCTAGGAGTGTCCCCAGTGCGTTTTCTCAAAAGTTGATTTCGGACCCAAATTCCGGAAAAATGGCCTTTTTTAAAGGGCACTTTGCGGGGCCGAAAAGGGCCGTATCTCGGCCTTTTTTCCCAACCGGGCCGAAAGCCCGCCAAACGTGCAGGGAGGGCTCCGATACTCGCATGGGGTCACCGTCAGGTCCCTAGGAGTGTCCCCAGTGCGTTTTCTCAAAAGTTGATTTCGGACCCAAATTCTGGAAAAATGGCCTTTTTTAAAGGGCACTTTGCGGGGCCCGAAAAGGGCAGTTTTTCGCCCTTTTTTCAACCGGGCCGAAAGCCCGCCAAACGTGCAGGGAGGGCTCCGATACTCGCAGGGAGTCACCGTCAGGTCCCTAGGAGTGTCCCCAGTGCGTTTTCTCAAAAGTTGATTTCGGACCCAAAATTCCGGAAAAATGGCCTTTTTTAAAGGGCACTTTGTGGGGCCGAAAAGGGCCGTTTTTCGCCCTTCTTTTAAACCGGGCCGAAAGCCCGCCAAACGTGCAGGGAGGGCTCCGATACTCGCAGGGGGTCACCGTCAGGTCCCTAGGAGTGTCCCCAGTGCGTTTTCTCAAAAGTTGATTTCGGACCCAAATTCCGGAAAAATGGCCTTTTTTAAAGGGTACTTTGCTGGGCCAAAAAGCCCGCCAAACATGCAGGGAGGGCTCCGATACTCGCAGGGGGTCACCGTCAGGTCCCTAGGAGTGTCCCCAGTGCGTTTTCTCAAAAGTTGATTTCGGACCCAATATTCCGGAAAAATGGCCCTTTTTTAAAGGGCACTTTGCGGGGCCGAAAAGGACCGTATTTCGGCCTTTTTTCAACCGGGCCGAAAGCCCGCCAAACGTGCAGGGAGGGCTCCGATACTCGCAGGGGGTCACCGTCAGGTCCCTAGGAGTGTCCCCAGTGCGTTTTCTCAAAGTTGATTTCGGACCCAAATTCCGGAAAAATTGCCTTTTTTAAAGGGCACTTTGCGGGGCCGAAAAGCCCGCCAAACGTGCAGGGAGAGCTCTGTTACTCGCAGGGGGTCACCGTCAGGTCGCTAGGAGTGTCCCCAGTGCGTTTTCTCAAAAGTTGATTTCGGACCCAAATTCCTGAAAAATGCCTTTTTTAAAGGGCACTTTGCGGGGCTGAAAAGGGCCGTTTTTTGCCCTTTTTTCAACCGGGCCGAAAGCCCGCCAAACGTGCAGGGAGGGCTCCGATACTCGCATGGGGTCACCGTCAGGTCCCTAGGAGTGTCCCCAGTGTGTTTTCTCAAAAGTTGATTTCGGACCCAAATTCCGGAAAAAATGGCCTTTTTTAAAGGGCACTTTGAAGGGGCCGAAAAGGGCCGTTTTTCGCCCTTTTTTCAACCGGGCCGAAAGCCCGCCAAACGTGCAGGGAGGGCTCCGATACTCGCAGGGGGTCACCGTCAGGTCCCTAGGAGTGTCCCCAGTGCGTTTTCTCAAAAGTTGATGTCGGACCCAAATTCCGATAAAATGGCCTTTTTTTAAAGGGCACTTTGCGGGGCCGAAAAGGGCCGTTTTTTGGCCTTTTTTCAACCGGGACGAAAGCCTGCCAAACGTGCAGGGAGGGCTCCGATACTCGCTGGGCGTCACGGTCAGGTCCCTAGGAGTGTCCCCAGTGTGTTTTCTCAAAAGTTGATTTCGGACCCAAATTCCGGAAAAAATGGCCTTTTTTAAAGGGCACTTTGCGGGGCCGAAAAGGGCCGTTTTTCGCCCTTTTTCAACCGGGCCGAAAGCCCGCAAACGTGCAGGGAGGGCTCCGATACTCGCAGGGGGTCACCGTCAGGTCCCTAGGAGTGTCCCCAGTGCGTTTTCTCAAAAGTTGATATCGGACCCAAATTCCGGAAAAATGGCCTTTTTTAAAGGGCACTTTGCGGGGCCGAAAAGCCGCCAAACGTGCAGGAAATGCTTCGATACTCGCAGGGGGTCACCGTCAGGTCCCTAGGAGTGTCCCCAGTGCGTTTTCTCAAAAGTTGATTTCGGACCCAAATTCCAGAAAAATGGCCTTTTTTAAAGGGCACTTTGCGGGGCCGAAAAGGGCCGTATCTCGGCCTTTTTTCAACTGGGCCGAAAGCCCGCCAAACGCGCAGGGAGGGCTCCGATACTCGCAGGGGGTCACCGTCAGGTCCCTAGGAGTGTCCCCAGTGCGTTTTCTCAAAAGTTGATTTCGGACCCAAATTCCGGAAAAATGGCCTTTTTTAAAGGGCACTTTGCGGGGCCGAAAAGCCTGCCAAACGTGCAGGGAGGGCTCCGATACTCGCACGGGGTCACCGTCAGGTCCCTAGGAGTGTCCCAAGTGCGTTTTCTCAAAAGTTGATTTCGGACCCCAAATTCCGGAAAAATGGCCTTTTTTAAAGGGCACTTTGCGGGGCCGAAAAGCCCGCCAAACGTGCAGGGAGGGCTCCGATACTCGCAGGGGGTCACCGTCAGGTCCCTAGGAGTGTCCCCAGTGCGGTTTCTCAAAAGTTGATTTCGGACCCAAATTCCGGAAAAATGGCCTTTTTTAAAGGGCACTTTGCGGGGCCGAAAAGCCCGCCAAAGGTGCAGGGAGGGCTCCGATACTCGCACGGGGTCACCGTCAGGTCCCTAGGAGTGTCCCCAGTGCGTTTTCTCAAAAGTTGATTTCGGACCCAAATTCCGGAAAAATGGCCTTTTTTAAAGGGCACTTTGCGGGGCCGAAAAGGGCCGTATCTCGGCCTTTTTCCAACCGGGCCGAAAGCCCGCCAAACGTGCAGGGAGGGCTCCGATACTCGCATGGGGTCACCGTCAGGTCCCTAGGAGTGTCCCCAGTGCGTTTTCTCAAAAGTTGATTTCGGACCCAAATTCTGGAAAAATGGCCTTTTTTAAAGGGCACTTTGCGGGGCCGAAAAGGGCAGTTTTTCGCCCTTTTTTCAACCGGGCCGAAAGCCCGCCAAACGTGCAGGGAGGGCTCCGATACTCGCAGGGAGTCACCGTCAGGTCCCTAGGAGTGTCCCCAGTGCGTTTTCTCAAAAGTTGATTTCGGACCCAAATTCCGGAAAAATGGCCTTTTTTAAAGGGCACTTTGTGGGGCCGAAAAGGGCCGTTTTTCGCCCTTCTTTTAAACCGGGCCGAAAGCCCGCCAAACGTGCAGGGAGGGCTCCGATACTCGCAGGGGGTCACCGTCAGGTCCCTAGGAGTGTCCCCAGTGCGTTTTCTCAAAAGTTGATTTCGGACCCAAATTCCGAAAAATGGCCTTTTTTAAAGGGTACTTGCTGGGCCAAAAAGCCCGCCAAACATGCAGGGAGGGCTCCGATACTCGCAGGGGGTCACCGTCAGGTCCCTAGGAGTGTCCCCAGTGCGTTTTCTCAAAAGTTGATTTCGGACCCAAATTCCGGAAAAATGGCCCTTTTTTAAAGGGCACTTTGCGGGGCCGAAAAGGACCGTATTTCGGCCTTTTTTCAACCGGGCCGAAAGCCCGCCAAACGTGCAGGGAGGGCTCCGATACTCGCAGGGGGTCACCGTCAGGTCCCTAGGAGTGTCCCCAGTGCGTTTTCTCAAAAGTTGATTTCGGACCCAAATTCCGGAAAAATGGCCTTTTTTAAAGGGCACTTTGTGGGGCCGAAAAGGGCCGTTTTTCGCCCTTCTTTTAAACCGGGCCGAAAGCCCGCCAAACGTGCAGGGAGGGCTCCGATACTCGCATGGGGTCACCGTCAGGTCCTAGGAGTGTCCCCAGTGCGTTTTCTCAAAAGTTGATATCGGACCCAAATTTCCGGAAAAATGGCCTTTTTTAAAGGGCACTTTGCGGGGCCGAAAAGCCCGCCAAACGTGCAGGGAGAGCTCTGTTACTCGCAGGGGGTCACCGTCAGGTCGCAAGGAGTGTCCCCAGTGCGTTTTCTCAAAGTTGATTTCGGACCCAAATTCCTGAAAAATGCCTTTTTTAAAGGGCACTTTGCGGGGCTGAAAAGGGCCGTTTTTTGCCCTTTTTTCAACCGGGCCGAAAGCCGCCAAACGTGCAGGGAGGGCTCCGATACTCGCATGGGGTCACCGTCAGGTCCCTAGGAGTGTCCCCAGTGTGTTTTCTCAAAAGTTGATTTTCGGACCCAAATTCCTGAAAAATGGCCTTTTTTAAAGGGCACTTTGAAGGGGCCGAAAAGGGCCGTTTTTTCGCCCTTTTTTTCGACCGGGCCGAAAGCCCGCCAAACGTGCAGGGAGGGCTCCGATACTCGCAGGGGGTCACCGTCAGGTCCCTAGGAGTGTCCCCAGTGCGTTTTCTCAAAAGTTGATTTCGGACCCAAATTCCGGAAAAAATGGCCTTTTTTAAAGGGCACTTTGCGGGGCCGAAAAGGGCCGTTTTTTGGCCTTTTTTCAACCGGGACGAAAGCCTGCCAAACGTGCAGGGAGGGCTCCGATACTCGCTGGGCGTCACCGTCAGGTCCCTAGGAGTGTCCCCAGTGTGTTTTCTCAAAAGTTGATTTCGGACCCAAATTCCGGAAAAATGGCCTTTTTTAAGGGCACTTTGCGGGGCCGAAAAGGGCCGTTTTTCGCCTTTTTTCAACCAGGCCGAAAGCCCGCCAAACGTGCAGGGAGGGCTCCGATACTCGCAGGGGGTCACCGTCAGGTCCCTAGGAGTGTCCCCAGTGCGTTTTCTCAAAAGTTGATATCGGACCCAAATTCCGGAAAAATGGCCTTTTTTAAAGGGCACTTTGCGGGGCCGAAAAGCCCGCCAAACGTGCAGGAAATGCTTCGATACTCGCAGGGGGTCACCGTCAGGTCCCTAGGGAGTGTCCCCAGTGCGTTTTCTCAAAAGTTGATTTCGGACCCAAATTCCAGAAAAATTGCCTTTTTTAAAGGGCACTTTGCGGGGCCGAAAAGGGCCGTATCTCGGCCTTTTTTCAACTGGGCCGAAAGCCCGCCAAACGCGCAGGGAGGGCTCGGATACTCGCAGGG
>JARQGW010000040.1:0-25000 GCA_030710495.1 Labroides dimidiatus
CATATACAAGACCCTTGTGGTCGAGAAACTTACTCATAGGTTAAAAATGTAAGAAGAATGCTTTTAAAAGACGGGGTTAAATGATTAACACAAAGATAAGGACCGATATGACTGATAATAGGGTGTGTTCACTTAACAAGTTCTTGGTTGTTATTCTAACTTCTTTAAATCAAGTCACACTTTGTAGTAATACAACTCTATTTCAAACACACTTTATTCTTTATTCTTGGAACTGAGCTGTGTACTACATTTCTTTGACCCTGATATCTGTAATTCATGATGAAATAAATAAATAACAAACAAACAAACAAACAAAAAAAGGCTGAGATCTTTTGAGATCAGTTTGTTTCCGAGCACCATTCACCATGGCTATACTCCCTCCAGTGCTTCATTTCAAAATGACACCATTTTTTATTGTGTTTCAACAGCTCTATTGAAATGGTATAGTATAATACTGGCTTACTCCCCAGTACCTGATACCACAGTGTCTGAAGTAATGCAGCTGGATTAGGCTCTTACAATTAGTCTTGTTTTCGTCTTCTTTTTTTTCTCTGTCCTTAGAGTTTTACCAGCCTCTAGCTACGTGAGCTACCACAACACAAACCCACAGATGAATGGTTTGACCTTTGAACTTTGTTGAATGACTGCCACATTGTTTGAATTCCATTTTTGATCTCTTTTTTATCACTAATACTGTTGGATTCCTTACATATGATGTACATATGATGGTTTCCGTTGTAGTTTTATGTAATGATGCAGAGAGGAAGACCAGATCTCAAATAAATTGTTACCGTATACAAGAGGGAGCCATTTGTATGAGTTTCTGTATACCACTAGATGGCACTGTTTTTCTGTTGTCTAAATGCAGACTGGGCCACATGATTCCAAACTGCTTAAAAAACACACCCACACTCACCACAGGCTAGAATGATGTATGATGATGTCTGTGAGATCCCCCTTCACTGGAATGTACTTGCTATTGTTGAAGTTTACTTGTAGTATAGTGTATTATCAACAAGACCGTTAGCATCCACAAAAACACTGGCTTGAGCAAGGTCAGGAACTTCTACCTGGTGAGCTAAATAACCATCAGTCCACCCAGCGGTAGAGAAATGTTGGCATTCAAAACAATACACTGAAGCACTTACAATATAGGTGTTTTTCACAAGTGCAGACTCTGGTGTATCGGTGATGACATTAGAAATAAGCACAGATTTTCCACATGTACGCTTATTTCCATCTTGCATAATCCACTTTACTGAAATTACATCTTCAATTTGCTCTGTTCCTTCGACGTCTTTAATCTTTCCTTTTACAGAGTGAACATTTTTCACTTCGGAGCCTGGGCTCACTGCAGTGGAACTGCTGCATGCCGGTCGCAATGAACATTATCACAAACAGTTTAGCTCGGGTTTTAGCCTTTGGCTCGCGCTATCAGTCTCCCGTTTAGCTTTCTTACACTCTGACGTCCTTTTTTCTGTCAGACAGTTCAGCTCCAGGGTCCACCATCACTACTACATAAATCAAAGAAGTAGTTTTCAGCAGAGAAAAACACAGATCTCTCTTCTCACTGCTAGACTTCACCAGCCAGCGTGGTGTTGTCACAGAGACTTCAACTTGCTATAACTCAATCCGGTCCTTCCCATCGGGAAGCTAAGAAACAGCATTTAGAAATGAAATGACCTGTATTGGCGCCGATAATCTCATTCTAACTTGTGGATTACGATCAGGGGTATTTCTTGAAATGAGACTTTTTCAAGATTCCATAAGAAAGTCCTCACAGGGACTTTAATGATTTTGTACTTTAAAATGACTACTAAGACCAGCTAGTAGTTTGATAACCTGTCTCTGTTAATCATAGTTTATGTGTTCACTTATTATTTACTCTCTATAGTGAGTCTGTATGTGCTCGTAACCTTGGCTCCAAACCAACTTTTTCACTATTCGCACAAAGTCAAAACTGGATTTAGAATATGGGCAGTTAGTTTTGCTTAACTGGGGTTGGACAAAGAAGACGCATGTAATAACAGACGCAGACATCGCTGGTGTTTCAGTGTAAAGTGTGTCTCCATTAACTGGTGACTTTCAGTACGCTTATGTCAGAGCGGGATAAAAGTTGACTCCATGGTGAGTCCAAAGTGAGTAAAAAACACTGTAAATATGTTTAAGAATTACAAATGAACTGCAATTCTTGTTTTTTTTTAAACTATCAAAATAACAACCCTCCTCCTTTATCCAGGTTTGGGGCCAGCAGAAGTAAAGAAAAAGAGACACTCTTGCGGAGTTCTTATTTTTTTTTTAATTTATTTGCCTTTTTTTTTGGTTCATTTGTTTGTTTTTTTAACATTCCAACAAGTTACAGTAGAACACAAACATTTTTAACTATAACATTTCAAACATTTGTTATTTTATATACGATCTACATCATCAATGATAAGCTACTCTTTAAGTATCATCATGGGATAAAGTTATAATGAAGTCATCATCATCATGTTTCAGGTGAAATATGCACTTGATCTACGGTACGTAGCTGGAGAAAAAAAAAAGACAAAAACTGGGGTCAGGAAAAGATTTGTTTGATAGACACCTTTTATGTCTAAGTTCAGGCTTTATCCTCGTCCTCTGCTCCTCTCATCTCCTTTTCCATTCTCTCATCTTGTCACTTATTCTTTAAAAAAAAAAATGGGTCAGGACAACATTTGTTTGAGAAATAATTGTAGACATATGTTTACATTTTATACAAAGGTTCAGGCTTTATCCTATCCTCCTCCTCTGCTCCTGTCATCTCTGTTTCCATTCTCTTGTCTCTCATCTGGTCTCATCACTGAATGTTCAAAAAAAAAAAAAAAAAAAAAAGTGGGTCAGGAAAAAGTTTGTTTGAAAAATAATCGTAGACATATAGCTACCTTTTATGTAAAAGTTCAGGCTCTATCCTATCCTCCTCCTCTTCTCCCATCATCTCCGTTTCCATTCTCCTGCTCCTCATCTGGTCTCATCACTAAATATTCAACAAAAAACAAAAACAAAAAAACTGGGCCAGGACAACATTTGTTTGAGAAATAATTGTAGACATATGTTTACCTTTTTATGTAAAAGTTCAGGCTTTATCCTATCCACCTCATCTTCTCCCGTCATCTCCGTTTCCATTCTCTCGCCCCTCATCTCGTAATCACTAAATATTCCAAAAAAAAAAAAAGAAAAAAAAGAAAAGTGGGTCAGGAAAAGATTTGTTTGAAAAATAATTGCAGACATATATTTACCTTTTATGTCTAAGTTCAGGCTTTATCCTATCCTACTCTGCTCCCGTCATCTCCGTTTCCATTCTCTTGTTTCTCATCTTGTCTCATCACTAAATATTCAAAAAAAAAAAAAAAAAGAAATGGTTCAGGACAACATTTGTTTGAAAAATAATTGTAGACATATATTTAACTTTTATGTAAAAGTTCAGGCTTTATCCTATCCTCCTCCTCTTCTCCCATCATCTCCGTTTCCATTCTCCTGCTCCTCATCTGGTCTCATCACTAAATATTCAACAAAAAACAAAAACAAAAAAACTGGGCCAGGACAACATTTGTTTGAGAAATAATTGTAGACATTAGACGCTCCATCTGGGGTTCGCCTCCAGGACTGAGGCCTGGACAGCATCCCACCCATGAAGGAGGAAGTGTCTCACTAATGGGGTGTGAGTCTCCTTCTTCCTCAGAATGTTGTACCTGTGCTGCGTGAACCTCACCAGAATTGTGTTACCTGTTTCATCTACGTACTGCATTCCGCAGGCAGCACAGGTTATCAGGTAAACACAATTTCTGGTGTGAGGGCTTCCACGCAGCTGTACCTTAAAAATTGTTTTGTTGTGTTTATTTTGCAGCCAAGTTTGGTGCTTAAAAAATTCTCCGTGACCTCTGGGTGCAGAGGTCAACAGAGCCGGGAGTTTTGCCTTTACCAGGTAAGATTGCAGGTTCCTGTTTTTTCTGTAAGCTGCAATAATTCTGTGATTTGTCAGCAAGTTAGTGTCTCCCATGAGCAAATTAAAGTTACCTTTTATCACCCTCACAAATTTCACAGTTGATGGTGAATATGTAGTGACAAAGGGGAGGACTGGGGAGACCTGCTTTGGCCCAACCTCTTGGAAGGTCTTGAAACACTTTCTCAGGAAAGAGCGAGAGTACCCTCTTGTGGCCAAAGCTGAGAACAGTGTTTTGGTGGCCTGTTTAAAATCCCCCTTGTCACTACAGATCCTGTGAAATCTCAACAGCTGAGATTTGACCAGCCCAGCAAAAGTGTGTCTCGGATGGTGGCTCGTTTTAAAGAGCAGAGCGTGAGTGTCTGTCTCCTTAAAGAACACTTTTATATCCAGCCTGTTTCTCTCCCGGAATTCCACACCCTTGTAGGTCGTGGTATCCAGGAAATCCACAGACGTGAAGCTGGTGGTGGATTTCAGCTTGATGGAGCTGTTGTGGTGATTTAAAGTGTTTAAAAATTCTCCAAATTCTTCCTCTGAGTGGGGCCAGACTCCCCAGATGTCATCCAGATATCTAAAATAATATAAAGGCTTTTTCCTGCAGGAGGCCAGGGCTGATTTCTCCCACTCTGCCATGAAAATATTTGCATAGGCTGGAGCAAACTTTTTGCCCATGGCAGTGCCTTTAATCTGCAGGAAAAACTCTCCATTAAACATGAAGTCATTACGGGTAGGGTTGATTTCTAATAATTGTAATAGTTCTTTGTCTGGTCTTTTTTTGTCTGGGTTTTTCTGGAATGTGTTTCTGACAGCCTGTATGCCCTCCTGTATGTCAGTGTTTGTATACAGGCTGTCAATGTCCATGGTGAAGAGCATGGGTTAGGGTTAGGTTTAGGGTTAGGGTTAGGTTAGGGTTAGGGTTAGGGTTTAGGGTTAGGGTTAGGGGTTAGAAATAATTGTAGACATATGTTTACCTTTTTATGTAAAAGTTCAGGCTTTATCCTATCCACCTCCTCTGCTCCCGTCATCTCCGTTTCCATTCTCTTGTCTCTCATCTGGTGTCATCACTAAATATTCAACAAAAAACAAAAACAACAAAAAAAAAAACTGGGTCAGGAAAATGTTTGTTTGCAAAATGATTGTAGACATAAATTTACCTTTTCATGCGTGAGTTCAGGCCTTGCCATCCTTCTCTCCTCTCCTCCTCACTCCTCTTCCCCTCCTCCTCTCTCATCTTTTATCCTCCTACTCCTCGTTCTTCTCTTCTCTCCTTTACCTCCTCTCCCGTCTTCTCTTAATCTTATATTTCTAAAACAGCAACTATGAAAATAAATTTGTAAAACAAGTCATACCTACCTGCTTGTCCCCTACTTCACTGTGTATCTCTCCCTTATTGATTTCTCCTGGGAATTTTCTGTGTACAAAAAGTAGGCTTTACAGGTTTTCTGAGTCAACAACATTTTATTGAGTTTATAAGCAGATAAAAACGAATTTGGTCAATGGATCTGGATATCTCTGTTCTCTGGAATTGTGTTATGTCTCGGTGATGAAAGTTGAAATCCTGTTTTAAAACCAAAAGTATATTGATGTAAGCTAACTGGGACAGGTATCGATATCCGGTTTCTGTTAAGAATCGATCAGAGTCCATCCATCAGCATCATGAGCCTTTATGCTCAGCAATTTCCTTGTTGATTCTTTACATTACGCCAGAGTGTCCGGACCTCATGTCGACTATTCTGTCTCAGCTATCTTAGCTTAGTAGATAGATGACATTTTCCCAAGAAAACTCTGATTCAGGATTTTCTGCTTGAAGTTTTACTTAAGAAGCGCCGTAAAACTGAACACACAAAGAAATGTACATTACTCTCTCACAAGAGATTCAAAACATATTCAACATATTATAGATCTCCTCATCTTATGACCAATGCAACTTCATCATAAAGATGAGAAGGTACTGTTTTTCACGGGACTGCCAACATGCCAAATATAATTAATGCTGTCTACGTACCTCAGTCTCAAGTTGATGCTCCCTCTTATGGGTCTCTCCCACCTATTAGCTGAAGTTTCTCACAATTTCTCTCTTTTTCTTGCTGGCCGAGTCCTTCTCGGTGAGCTTTAGTGTGCTCTGCGTGTTTTCCAACATTTGTTTGTTGATAAGACATCTGAAAATCACATTTGACCGTGCACTTCTATCTCCTTCCATTCAATGTTTACATTCGTGCGCCACCTAGTAACTTCCGGCATCCGGGTAACTACTCAAATCGAAAACAGCGCTAGCTTGATGCTAACGTATATTGCATTGGTATGTTAGCACACATGGACTTCATAACTTCAGTTTTATAACAGGGTTTCAACTTTCATCACTGAGACAGCACTGATACCCATCGCTATTTCATACAGAACTTGCTTAAATAAACAGCGGAAAAAGTTTCTTGCATGAATGAATGAAAATTTCACTGTTTGTCACATGGACTTCATGATACATAGGAATAATTGACCACAGAATAACTACTATTTGCTTCGTTTCAACTGCATATGGATAAAAGATTAAGATTTACAACAATCCTAAACAACAGTCAGGAAATCCTTTATTTAGAAGAATGTTGACTTGGTGAGGGTAAATCCAGAAAAAGTCGTTGGTTTTCATTGTGTTTCTTGAAGAAATATCCAAATGTCTGAAAAACAGTGAACAAAAGCGTGCGTCTCTGACCGATCAGCAGTTTGTTGTGAATTAAAATGATGAGCCACCATGACAACCATAGAGGGCGCAAGGGCACGGCACTCTGGGGTGGAGAGTCAGTTTTTCTTTTCTTTTTTTTTTTTTTTTTTTTTTTTTTTTTTTAATTAAACTAACATTAACAAAATCAACTCAATTATATCATATACATATATAAAATATATATTACATTAATCAATGTTTGTTAGAAATGTGGGAAACAAGCGTTTGGTAATTTGTCTAAAAGACGAGCAACCAATCAGGGACTGTTGCTGGGGCTGGATACGCGCATATTAACGAGAATTTGGCCAATCAGCGTCGTAGAAATTGATCCCGAAGGGCGGCTCTAAAACGGAAAGATGAAAGTTCATTTTTTAGTTGCAGACACATTGACTGTTCTTTTGCATTGTCAATTATTTGTTAATTTTTTTTATATATGAGAAAACTATAAAATAATAATAGTAATTAAATAACAAATAATAAACCTGAAATTACTAAACCTGAAAATAAAACTCAAGATTTGTCCAGTGATGTACTTTAATATGTAATGTAATTTTGTGAGTAAAGCACAACACAGCCCAACCTAGAATATTTTTCAGCAGCCGCCACTGACCTCTAAGCATTTTATTTTAAGAAATAAAAAGGGGTTAACTTATTTGACCTCAGGCCCCCACTATGTGCTGACCTTTCATTCTTTGGAAGGTCGCTCCAGTCTGAAACAAATCACACTCATTCTAAATGCGCTCACCATAAACCTACAGTAAATTCTGTCCCCTATTTCACTTCAGGACGCTTTCCAGGCGCCCCCTCCTGGCGGCTTCCGGTACAGGTGTTCCCAGATTGAATTTGGTGCTCATCCTCACAACTCTCCCTAAGTGTCCTAACTATGAATCTACAGCCAGCATTCCTCGATAAAACATAAATACTTTGTTGGTTTGGCAGGCTAGTTTTAGGGTTGTGGTCTTATTTTCATTTGCTTTTTCACCTGATGTTACTAACGTCAGAATAGGGACACTTAAGAGACCCTTTGACCCCCTATAACCACGTAAAAGACTGCACTGTTGTAACAGTGCGCCGTAGCAGCCCGCTAAGTAAGTGACACGCCACCTTCAAGGAAACATTTCTGCCCGACACGTTTTTCACTCTGTGCAGTTTCCATTTCGACCACTAGATGTTGTCAGAGCTCTTCAGATTCATCACTTGAGTTTGGCGGGGCCAAGTCTGGCACATCAGCTTCTGTTCCAAAGAAGTCAGGCCACTGTCATATACAAGACCCTTGTGGTCGAGAAACTTACTCATAGGTTAAAAATGTAAGAAGAATGCTTTTAAAAGACGGGGTTAAATGATTAACACAAAGATAAGGACCGATATGACTGATAATAGGGTGTGTTCACTTAACAAGTTCTTGGTTGTTATTCTAACTTCTTTAAATCAAGTCACACTTTGTAGTAATACAACTCTATTTCAAACACACTTTATTCTTTATTCTTGGAACTGAGCTGTGTACTACATTTCTTTGACCCTGATATCTGTAATTCATGATGAAATAAATAAATAACAAACAAACAAACAAACAAAAAAAGGCTGAGATCTTTTGAGATCAGTTTGTTTCCGAGCACCATTCACCATGGCTATACTCCCTCCAGTGCTTCATTTCAAAATGACACCATTTTTTATTGTGTTTCAACAGCTCTATTGAAATGGTATAGTATAATACTGGCTTACTCCCCAGTACCTGATACCACAGTGTCTGAAGTAATGCAGCTGGATTAGGCTCTTACAATTAGTCTTGTTTTCGTCTTCTTTTTTTTCTCTGTCCTTAGAGTTTTACCAGCCTCTAGCTACGTGAGCTACCACAACACAAACCCACAGATGAATGGTTTGACCTTTGAACTTTGTTGAATGACTGCCACATTGTTTGAATTCCATTTTTGATCTCTTTTTTATCACTAATACTGTTGGATTCCTTACATATGATGTACATATGATGGTTTCCGTTGTAGTTTTATGTAATGATGCAGAGAGGAAGACCAGATCTCAAATAAATTGTTACCGTATACAAGAGGGAGCCATTTGTATGAGTTTCTGTATACCACTAGATGGCACTGTTTTTCTGTTGTCTAAATGCAGACTGGGCCACATGATTCCAAACTGCTTAAAAAACACACCCACACTCACCACAGGCTAGAATGATGTATGATGATGTCTGTGAGATCCCCCTTCACTGGAATGTACTTGCTATTGTTGAAGTTTACTTGTAGTATAGTGTATTATCAACAAGACCGTTAGCATCCACAAAAACACTGGCTTGAGCAAGGTCAGGAACTTCTACCTGGTGAGCTAAATAACCATCAGTCCACCCAGCGGTAGAGAAATGTTGGCATTCAAAACAATACACTGAAGCACTTACAATATAGGTGTTTTTCACAAGTGCAGACTCTGGTGTATCGGTGATGACATTAGAAATAAGCACAGATTTTCCACATGTACGCTTATTTCCATCTTGCATAATCCACTTTACTGAAATTACATCTTCAATTTGCTCTGTTCCTTCGACGTCTTTAATCTTTCCTTTTACAGAGTGAACATTTTTCACTTCGGAGCCTGGGCTCACTGCAGTGGAACTGCTGCATGCCGGTCGCAATGAACATTATCACAAACAGTTTAGCTCGGGTTTTAGCCTTTGGCTCGCGCTATCAGTCTCCCGTTTAGCTTTCTTACACTCTGACGTCCTTTTTTCTGTCAGACAGTTCAGCTCCAGGGTCCACCATCACTACTACATAAATCAAAGAAGTAGTTTTCAGCAGAGAAAAACACAGATCTCTCTTCTCACTGCTAGACTTCACCAGCCAGCGTGGTGTTGTCACAGAGACTTCAACTTGCTATAACTCAATCCGGTCCTTCCCATCGGGAAGCTAAGAAACAGCATTTAGAAATGAAATGACCTGTATTGGCGCCGATAATCTCATTCTAACTTGTGGATTACGATCAGGGGTATTTCTTGAAATGAGACTTTTTCAAGATTCCATAAGAAAGTCCTCACAGGGACTTTAATGATTTTGTACTTTAAAATGACTACTAAGACCAGCTAGTAGTTTGATAACCTGTCTCTGTTAATCATAGTTTATGTGTTCACTTATTATTTACTCTCTATAGTGAGTCTGTATGTGCTCGTAACCTTGGCTCCAAACCAACTTTTTCACTATTCGCACAAAGTCAAAACTGGATTTAGAATATGGGCAGTTAGTTTTGCTTAACTGGGGTTGGACAAAGAAGACGCATGTAATAACAGACGCAGACATCGCTGGTGTTTCAGTGTAAAGTGTGTCTCCATTAACTGGTGACTTTCAGTACGCTTATGTCAGAGCGGGATAAAAGTTGACTCCATGGTGAGTCCAAAGTGAGTAAAAAACACTGTAAATATGTTTAAGAATTACAAATGAACTGCAATTCTTGTTTTTTTTTAAACTATCAAAATAACAACCCTCCTCCTTTATCCAGGTTTGGGGCCAGCAGAAGTAAAGAAAAAGAGACACTCTTGCGGAGTTCTTATTTTTTTTTTAATTTATTTGCCTTTTTTTTTGGTTCATTTGTTTGTTTTTTTAACATTCCAACAAGTTACAGTAGAACACAAACATTTTTAACTATAACATTTCAAACATTTGTTATTTTATATACGATCTACATCATCAATGATAAGCTACTCTTTAAGTATCATCATGGGATAAAGTTATAATGAAGTCATCATCATCATGTTTCAGGTGAAATATGCACTTGATCTACGGTACGTAGCTGGAGAAAAAAAAAAGACAAAAACTGGGGTCAGGAAAAGATTTGTTTGATAGACACCTTTTATGTCTAAGTTCAGGCTTTATCCTCGTCCTCTGCTCCTCTCATCTCCTTTTCCATTCTCTCATCTTGTCACTTATTCTTTAAAAAAAAAAATGGGTCAGGACAACATTTGTTTGAGAAATAATTGTAGACATATGTTTACATTTTATACAAAGGTTCAGGCTTTATCCTATCCTCCTCCTCTGCTCCTGTCATCTCTGTTTCCATTCTCTTGTCTCTCATCTGGTCTCATCACTGAATGTTCAAAAAAAAAAAAAAAAAAAAAAGTGGGTCAGGAAAAAGTTTGTTTGAAAAATAATCGTAGACATATAGCTACCTTTTATGTAAAAGTTCAGGCTCTATCCTATCCTCCTCCTCTTCTCCCATCATCTCCGTTTCCATTCTCCTGCTCCTCATCTGGTCTCATCACTAAATATTCAACAAAAAACAAAAACAAAAAAACTGGGCCAGGACAACATTTGTTTGAGAAATAATTGTAGACATATGTTTACCTTTTTATGTAAAAGTTCAGGCTTTATCCTATCCACCTCATCTTCTCCCGTCATCTCCGTTTCCATTCTCTCGCCCCTCATCTCGTAATCACTAAATATTCCAAAAAAAAAAAAAGAAAAAAAAGAAAAGTGGGTCAGGAAAAGATTTGTTTGAAAAATAATTGCAGACATATATTTACCTTTTATGTCTAAGTTCAGGCTTTATCCTATCCTACTCTGCTCCCGTCATCTCCGTTTCCATTCTCTTGTTTCTCATCTTGTCTCATCACTAAATATTCAAAAAAAAAAAAAAAAAGAAATGGTTCAGGACAACATTTGTTTGAAAAATAATTGTAGACATATATTTAACTTTTATGTAAAAGTTCAGGCTTTATCCTATCCTCCTCCTCTTCTCCCATCATCTCCGTTTCCATTCTCCTGCTCCTCATCTGGTCTCATCACTAAATATTCAACAAAAAACAAAAACAAAAAAACTGGGCCAGGACAACATTTGTTTGAGAAATAATTGTAGACATTAGACGCTCCATCTGGGGTTCGCCTCCAGGACTGAGGCCTGGACAGCATCCCACCCATGAAGGAGGAAGTGTCTCACTAATGGGGTGTGAGTCTCCTTCTTCCTCAGAATGTTGTACCTGTGCTGCGTGAACCTCACCAGAATTGTGTTACCTGTTTCATCTACGTACTGCATTCCGCAGGCAGCACAGGTTATCAGGTAAACACAATTTCTGGTGTGAGGGCTTCCACGCAGCTGTACCTTAAAAATTGTTTTGTTGTGTTTATTTTGCAGCCAAGTTTGGTGCTTAAAAAATTCTCCGTGACCTCTGGGTGCAGAGGTCAACAGAGCCGGGAGTTTTGCCTTTACCAGGTAAGATTGCAGGTTCCTGTTTTTTCTGTAAGCTGCAATAATTCTGTGATTTGTCAGCAAGTTAGTGTCTCCCATGAGCAAATTAAAGTTACCTTTTATCACCCTCACAAATTTCACAGTTGATGGTGAATATGTAGTGACAAAGGGGAGGACTGGGGAGACCTGCTTTGGCCCAACCTCTTGGAAGGTCTTGAAACACTTTCTCAGGAAAGAGCGAGAGTACCCTCTTGTGGCCAAAGCTGAGAACAGTGTTTTGGTGGCCTGTTTAAAATCCCCCTTGTCACTACAGATCCTGTGAAATCTCAACAGCTGAGATTTGACCAGCCCAGCAAAAGTGTGTCTCGGATGGTGGCTCGTTTTAAAGAGCAGAGCGTGAGTGTCTGTCTCCTTAAAGAACACTTTTATATCCAGCCTGTTTCTCTCCCGGAATTCCACACCCTTGTAGGTCGTGGTATCCAGGAAATCCACAGACGTGAAGCTGGTGGTGGATTTCAGCTTGATGGAGCTGTTGTGGTGATTTAAAGTGTTTAAAAATTCTCCAAATTCTTCCTCTGAGTGGGGCCAGACTCCCCAGATGTCATCCAGATATCTAAAATAATATAAAGGCTTTTTCCTGCAGGAGGCCAGGGCTGATTTCTCCCACTCTGCCATGAAAATATTTGCATAGGCTGGAGCAAACTTTTTGCCCATGGCAGTGCCTTTAATCTGCAGGAAAAACTCTCCATTAAACATGAAGTCATTACGGGTAAGGTTGATTTCTAATAATTGTAATAGTTCTTTGTCTGGTCTTTTTTTGTCTGGGTTTTTCTGGAATGTGTTTCTGACAGCCTGTATGCCCTCCTGTATGTCAGTGTTTGTATACAGGCTGTCAATGTCCATGGTGAAGAGCATGGGTTAGGGTGGTGTATATTTACAGTGACACCCCCCGCTTCATCCGTCGACTGGGCGGTTGTATGGGTATGTCAAGGGCTTGCACGGGCCGGCGCATGTCGTTCAAACCACTAGTTCCAGTCATCAACTTTCTCCCCGGTGTAGGAGAGAGAGAGAGAGAGAGAGAGAGAGAGAGAGAGAGAGAGAGAGAGAGAGAGAGAGAGAGAGAGAGAGAGAGAGAGAGAGAGAGAGAGAGAGAGAGAGAGAGAGAGAGAGAGAGAGAGAGAGGAGCAGAAGGAGAATGAAAAGGGGAGGGGGGAATTTGTGGAGGGCATGTGTGTATAAGGTTAATATTTGGGTTTAGATTTAAATAGAGGGTTCAGGGGTGAGGGTTAGGTTTAGGGTTAGAGTGGGTGAGTTTTATGTTTTATAGTTAGAGGGTTAGGTTTTAAGGCTAGGGTTAGGTTTTAGAGTTAGATAGTTAGGGTTAGGTTTTAGAGTTAGATGGTTAGGGTTAGGGTTAGGTTTTAAGGCTAGGGTTAGGTTTTAGAGTTAGATGGTTAGGGTTAGGTTTTAAGGCTAGGGTTAGGTTTTAGAGTTAGATGGTTAGGGTTAGGTTTAGAGTTAGATGGTTAGGGTTAGGTTTTAAGGCTAGGGTTAGGTTTTAGAGTTAGATGGTTAGGGTTAGGTTTAGGGTTAGGGTTAGGTTTTAAGGCTAGGGTTAGGTTTTAGAGTTAGATGGTTAGGGTTAGGTTTAGGGTTAGGTTTTAAGGCTAGGGTTAGTTAGGGTTTTTAGAGTTAGAGGTTAGAGTTAGGGGGTCCGGGTGAGGCTTAGGGCCAGGGAGAGTTTTTGGGGGCCAAGGGTGGGTTCAGATTAGAGCTTTAGGGTGTGTGGATGTTAAAATTGTGTGTATTGTTAAGGAATCAGAGGTAATGTAAACCTTAGAATGTTAGGTTAAAAAATTGGTAGAAGTCGTTAGGTGTTTGCAGAGATTTGTAAGACCGTTGCTCTGGTCAGGTTTACTTTCAAGAAAATTATTTTGTTAAGTGAATGTGTTGAAAGTGGATTGTAAAAGTGAAAAAACCAAACATTTAGTGTTTTTATGATTATTTAGTTGCAGTTGACTGTGAGTTATTTTAAGGTAGAGATTTGTAGCATATTACTTTGGTGAGTGAGTTAGTTTAATAGTTACAGGTTTATAGTTGAGTTTTGTTGGTAAGGTTTGTTTTAGTGTTTTTAAGATTATTTAGTTGCAGTTGACTGCGAGTTATTTTAAGGTAGAGATTGTAGCATATTACATTGGTCCAGCGCTGGAGTAATTAAAGACTAAATTTCAGAACACGTCCTCAGTAGTGGACCTTGAGATCATCGGGTGTTTCGGCCATTATCACTAGACACCCTCTCTCAAGGAAGGCCCCACGGGTTTGATCAGATCCCGTGTTGTGTTCTGTATCCAATTAGTGTGGTTTTTTGATTAAGAGTTTGACATATTTGTGGTTATTGCTATAGATTGGTTGTTCGAGTAGTTCCAGGGTATTTGAGTAATTATTGAGTGGGTTTTGAAGTATTAGGTTTTTTGATTTTTTGTGGTCTCAGAGTTATTTTTCTTATGTACTAGGAGTTGGGCTAATATTAGGGCTATTTTATTTTTCAAATTTGTGTACTTTTGTAGTAGCAAAGCTATTTTTTTAGCATTTATGAAATCTAGGGTAAGGTAAATGATTAGTGTTAATTCAGTGTTTGATTGATATATATTTTTGTATTTGGAAAGTTTTTTGTGCTGTTTTAGGAAGTCTTTTGGTATTCCTGAGTTGTGAGGAAACTTAATTTTTGCTATACGAGATGGGCTCATTTAATGTGGTTCCTTGTAAGCTATAATCTTTGTAGAAAGTTGTAGACTAATGTTATTTTTTTAGAAAGGCAAATAGAGTGAGTTCTGTATTTCCCTGTCTGCTCTAATTTTTTAGGAAAACAAATTATATATATTTAAAAAAAAAAATAAAAGATCTTAAAGGATTATTTTGTGTTAGGTGAATTATTAGAAATTGCATTTAGTCAGAGGAGAGGTCTAGGTTTTGTTTTGCAATATATAATTTAATATATATTATAAAGAGGAGGAAGGAATGCAGGAGGGGGGGTTTTTTGAGAGTTTCCTTTGGTGGGTCCAAGGTAGATCCCTACGTCCCGGTGCATCCGCGGCCTGGTCCCTTGATGGACCAGGGGATGTGAATTTGAGGGAATGTGGCAATTTAAAGGAGTCCAATTGTGTTTAGATGGGGTATGCTCAGATTTGGCGTGTGTGGTGCAGAGATGGGCTGTTGTGTGAGCGAGGCTAATCCTCATAGAAGACTGGGTTACAATTAAGGTCCTGATCCCCTGGACCACCACTCCCGTAGTGCTGCCCTAGAGTCGGGACACGGGGGGCTGCATACTCACCCCCTGACCAGAACCGATCATTCGTTAGCACCGCAAGGTATCCATGATCAGTCCGGTCAGGGCCTGAAGCTTCTTACTCTGTGGTCCATACACCGCTCACCAAACAGAGTAGGTTGAATTGCCCTAGTCCTACTCTGTGCTCCATACACCGCACAGCCCCAGAGTAGGAATTTGAAGAAGGAAGGAATTTAAGCTCTTCAGCTGCTGGTCTTCGGGTGAAGTGCCGGATCTTCTTCTTCTGGAGGTTCTGGAACTCTTCAGGTGGAGTGTTGAATCTTCATGTCTTCATGGAGAGAGGATTCTGGGAGATTCTGGGTCTTCGGGATCCAGGTGCAGATCTCTGTGAGTGTTGTCCTTGGATGAGTTTTGCGTCTGGCTGCATCGTTTGCCCTGTGCTCCTGGGTCATGGTTCAGGCTCTGCTGTGTCTCTCCTGATCTCATGTGGCTATTGTAGTGTTCTCAGTGGGGGCTGGCTCCTGTGTGGCATGCTGCGCAGAGTTGTGTCAGTGATTTAACCCAGGGGGAGATTTGTTTTAAAAGTAGATTTCCAAATGTTGCTGGGAAAAGGTCTTTTTGTGTTGTTCCTACATTTGAATTTATTTGTTTAATTTGTGTTTTAGTGGTAAATGGCTGAGCTGGGGGATGATGTTAGATTAATTATTTGTAAGGTTGTAATTTTGGGTGTTGTTGTGTAAAAAGAGTTTGTATCTGTTTCATCTTTTATGTTGATTGTTTGTTTTAGTTTGTAGTGGGAATGTATGATCCTGGGTTTGGAAATTAGGTTTTTTCAAGTTTGGGAGTTCCTGAGGGGAAGTTTTAACTTAGTGTAAATGGATCTGCAGTTTTTTTGCAAGAAAGCAAAGGTTTTATGGGGAAGTATTGGAAGTATTTTAAATGTAATTCTTAAATTGGTGTGTGTAGTCTGCACCCTCAGTGAGGGATGTAGTGGAGTCCTGGGGGGTTTTTAGGAGGTGTAAGTCAGGGCTGTTGTGTTAAGCTTCTTGTCTGGGCGCCCCCCAGTGGCAGGACCCCATCACATCCCAGTCCAAGCCCAAAGACCCGCGCAGAGAGGCCAACAGGTCCGACGCAGCGCGAAGCCAGAGAGCCCCCGCGTGTCATCCAGCGGCCAACACACCGTTGTGAGTCCACTGATGTTTGGGTTTTGAAGAGGTATTATGGGTAATGTAAATATTTGTGTACAAGGAAAGGGTTATATTTAAAACAGGCTCTGTGTTGTATGCCATGTTTGACAGCAGAGATTGTTGCTGTTGGTTTGTCAATAGTAGAGGGTCCTGGCGGCCATTTTTGTAGTGCAAATGTCTGTTTATAAATCAACACATACTATTACACGTTTTAGAGGTGAAAGTGTTTAATTGAGTTTTTTAAGTTTGTTTTGTTTAAATAGTTAGTACCCAGTTTGAGAGTGTTTATGTTTTGTAAGTTATGTGATGACTATATTATGAGGTAATAAATTTGTGACACTAGTTTATTTGGGGGAGTTTTCTGAGGGTGATTGAGATACTAGTGTAGTGGGAGAGGATTGTTTTTTAACAGGCTCTGTGTCTTATGCCTCATTGGACACCAGAGAGGGGTTTATGAACAAGCTCTGTGGCTAATGTAGCGTCAACCAACAGAGGAGGCTGTTCTTGAACAGGCTCCGTGTCCTATGCCTTCTTGGACATCAGAGGGATTTGTGAACAAACTCTGTGGTCAACGTGATGTCAACCAGCAGAGAAGGCTGTTCTTGAACAGGCTCCGTGTCCTATGCCTTCTTGGACATCAGAGGGATTTGTGAACAAACTCTGTGGCCAACGTGATGTCAACCAGCAGAGAAGGCTGTTCTTGAACAGGCTCCGTGTCCTATGCCTTCTTGGACATCAGAGGGATTTGTGAACAAACTCTGTGGCCAACGTAATGTCAACCAGCAGAGAAGGCTGTTCTTGAACAGGCTCCGTGTCCTATGCCTTCTTGGATATCAGAGGGATTTGTGAACAAACTCTGTGGCCGACCTGACATCAGCTTACAGAGAAGGCTGTTCTTGGACAAGCTCTGTATTCCAGAGCAGGTATGTGCTGTAGATGGAGGGTTTTTTCCGGCCTGCTCCTTCATCTGTGCTGTCCCCCCTCGGTGATGGTTCCAGGTCTGTGGAGTCTTGCCTGTCCTTGCTGCTCTTGGAGTGTTCACAGGAGGGGGTCCTTATTGTGTGGTGTGTAGAGCCGTTTGTGGCTTTTGTTCTGTGTAGGAATAGGAGGCTTTTGAGTGTTTGGAGGTAATCTATTGTTTTATAAATGTTGGTATGTAATTTTGAAATGATATGTGTAGGAAATGAAAGGTTATATTTTAAATAGAGTGTCCGTTCTTTGAAGTTTGGTTGGCTAATGTGAAGTTAAAGGTTTTTTTTAGAAAATGTTTTATTGTCTTGTTTTGTTTCAGAGGGCTTTAGTTCATTGAGTATGTTAATTAGGAGGCCATTTTTGTAGTCCATTTACAGGGGCCATATTTGTAGTCCATGTGTTACTGTGTTGGTCCCGGGGAGCCATATTTGTAGTCCCTGCACTGTGTCATTGTGTATTTAATTTAGAGTGATATTACCTTGTGGGCAGGGGGAAGAGTGTGTGTTTTTTGATATGAGTATATTCAAGAGTGTTTAGTTATTATTTAGTATGACTTAATGTTGAATTAAGTGTTAATTCTAAACTTGGATTTTTAATGTTCTAACAAGAATTTATTTTTGTAGTGCATGCAGAGGGGAAAGAGGTTAGTTATTATGTTGTTTAAATCAATGTGAAATTAAATGTTAAGTCGAAACTTGTTTTTTGTTCCCTTTTAAAATTGAGTTTTTTAAGATGAGGAGTTAGAAAAAAATGTTTTTTGTTGAGTTTGTGGGCTATTGGAGTTTTGGCCACTAGAGGTCAGTGTTCCCTTTAAAATTATGTTATGAGTGGTGTGGAGTTTTTAGGCCACTAGAGGTCAGTGTTTTATTTAAAATTGTGTTTAAGGTGTTGATATTGATGATGAGTCATTTAGAGGTGAGTGCTTTTTTGTTTTACTAGAGATGAGGAGTTGGAAAAAAATTGTTGAGTTTGTGGGCTATTGGTGGTGAGAGGTTTGGAAGATCAGAGGTGTGGAGCTTTGGCCACTAGAGGTCAGTGTTGTCTTTAAAATTATGTTATGGGTGGTGTGGAGTTTTAGGCCACTAGAGGTCAGTGTTTTATTTAAAATTGTGTTTAAGGTGTTGATATTTGGTTAGTAAAGATCAGGAGTTTTGATTATGAAAGGTTTCTGGGGAGTTTGAGTCATTTAGAGGTGAGTGCTTTTTTTGTTTTACTAGAGATGAGGAGTTAGAAAAAAATTTTTTTTGAGTTTGTGGGTTATTGGTGGTGAGTGGTTTGGAAGATCAGAGGTGTGGAGCTTGGGCCACTAGAGGTCAGTGTTGTCTTTAAAATTATGTTATGGGTGGTGTGGAGTTTTAGGCCAGTAGAGGTCAGTGTTTTCTTTAAAATTATGTTATGGGTGGTGTGGAGTTTTAGGCCACTAGAGGTCAGTGTTGTCTTTAAAGTTATGTTATGGGTGGTGTGGAGTTTTAGGCCACTAGAGGTCAGTGTTTTCTTTAAAATTATGTTATGGTTTAGGGTTAGGTTAGGGTTAGGGTTAGGGTTAGGGTTAGGGTTAGGGTTTAGGGTTAGGGTTTAGGGTTAGGGTTTAGGGTTAGGGTTAGGGTTGGGGTTTGGGTTGGGGTTAGAAAGTCATGTCTATGCTTTTTTGCACTGGCCTACTGATCTACTATCTTGGTGGTGGGAGTGTGGACGTTCCACACAGCGATTGTGGGTGATGTGCAGGGAATTGCTCCCTCCCTCGGTAGGTCCTGGTTCAACTCCCCGCCCGGGACCAGGAGTGTTCCCCAGACAAAAAGAAGAACCAGCGGGCACGGGTGTTGCGGCTGCTGCGTGGAGGATCAAAGCCAGCACCGATACGGCTGTTATTCTTGGGTCTCCAAAGTACTCTGGAGGTATGACCCCTATGTGTTTATAATATAAGTTATTGCGGTGTCCTTTTGAAAGGCTGTAGTGTGCGTATGTGGAAGGGTAGCCTAGTGGTACTGGCAATGCTCCTGTCCCCTGAAGAGCGGGGTTCGAGTCCCCCCCTCCCCGCCGAGAAAGAAACAGGAAAAAGCATCTAATAGTCCTCATCCCCACAGGATCCAGAGAACGCCCGGCCAGGAACCCGAGCATTGTTCAACTCCAGAGCATTCATTATACATGATTCTAGCAACAGGAGCAAGGTCAGGTAATAGACCATGTCTGGATGGATATCCATTCTGTCGTGCGCTCCCCGGACCCATGTGAGCCTGGACCAAATAAAAGGCCTAGGAGAATAAATGGAATGTATTGTCAGGCTGTGTATTGTAGACTACTATGGTAATTCAGAATGAGTGTATACTGTCTGGGATTGCTGTGGAACCACCCGTTCTGAGCTATGTGTCCATGGAGCATCAATAAAGGTTGCAAGTAACCCTGTTCTGTATCTGTGTTCTTCACCCCCATGCAATAAGTGCTAATATTAAGTGCTAATATTAAGTGCTAATATTAAGTGCTTATATTAAGTGCTTGGCAACCACACAATGGGAGTAGGACATCTAGAATTCATAGGAGCTAGAAGTCAAAGATCCCACTTGTATAACTTATTTAAATCTATAAATATGTGAACGTATACACACACATGCATGGAAATTCACTCGAGTTAGAAAAAGTACTATAAACATGCAGAATGTTAGTAAGATAGACACAGTATACCATTGATACAACATTGACCATACACTCTGTTAACTATGCCCTTTATCTTAAAAGGAAAGGCGGAATCTTGATGAGTTTCCACCGCAACATCCCAGGTACAGCAACAAACCCTCTAAACCATGTATGTATCTGTAAGGTCTTGATCCAGAGTTGTCCTTAATGTGTACATATGTGAGCCATTACCAATATGCACTTAAAGATACTATTGACAGTGAATTTGTGGTCATAATAGTGAGATGTTAGCTTAAGTCTTTATGCAGATCATAAGGAGCACAGGTATACTCTATGAGCAAATAACTGATGGTAAGTGAAGTAAAACAACCAGACACCCTTATTTTCGTTTTTTCTCTTTGTAAGAGCATTTTTAATGTTCAACGCATAAAGTTCAACTCAGTCTTTACATAAACTTAACCAAAATTCGACAGGAGAAGAGGGTTCCAGGCAGCAGCCACGAGCAGGTAACCTCTCGATTTGTGTGGAGAAGAGGTGTCCGTCCTTTCTGGTGAGTCATGTCTTGTGTCATTGGGGGGAGGAAGAAAAAAAGGGGGGGGGGGGGGGTTTGTTTGTTTATTTAAAGAGGGAAGGGATGAAGACCCCGTTCCGGGTAGTGGGATAAAAAGAAAGGGGAGAGGAAAAGAGGGAAGGTATGAAAACCCTGGTTCAGGTGGTGTAATGGGAAAGAGGGGGGGCAGGAGGGGTAAAAGGGGGAAGGGGATGAAAACCCTGGTTCGGGTAGTGGAGTAGGAAAGGGGGAGGGGGGCAAAGAGGGAAGGGATGAAAACCCTGGTTCGGGTAGTGGAAAAGGAGGGGGGTAGGGAGAGTAATAGAGGGGAGGGATGAAAACCCTGGTTCGGGTAGTGGGATAGAAAGGGGGAGGAGGGTCAAAGAGGGAAGGGATGAAAACCCTGATTCGGGTAGTGGAGTAGGAAGGGGGGAGGGGGAGGTTCGGGGAGGGGAGGGATGAAAACCCTGGTTCGGGTAGTGGAGTAGGAGAGGGGGAGAGGGTCAAAGAGGGAAGGGATGAAGACCCTGGTTCGGGTAGTGGAGTAGGAAAAGGGGAGGGGGAGGTTAAGGGAGGGAAGGGATGAAGACCCTGGTTCGGGTAGTGGAAAAGGAGGGGGGGTAGGGAGAGTAATAGAGGGGAGGGATGAAAACCCTGGTTCGGGTAGTGGAATAGAAAGGGGGAGGAGGGTCAAAGAGGGAAGGGATGAAAACCCTGATTCGGGTAGTGGAGTAGGAAGGAGGGAGGGGGAGGTTTGGGGAGGGAAGGGATGAAGACCCTGGTTCGGGTAGTGGAGAAGGAGGGGGGGGGGTTTAAGGAGGGAAGGGATGAAGACCCTGGTTCGGGTAGTGGAGTAGGAAAAGGGGAGGGGGAGGTTAGGGGAGGGAAGGGATGAAAACCCTGGTTCGGGTAGTGGAGTAGGAGGGGGGGAGGGGAGGGGGGGGGGGGATAGAGGGAAGGGATGAAAACCCTGGTTCGGGTAGTGGAATGGAAAGGGAGGGTGAGATAAAGGGAGGGAAAGGGTTAGGGTTAGGGTTAGGGTTAGGGTTAGGGTTAGGTTAGGGTTAGGGTTAGGGTTAGGGTTTGGGTTGGGGTTAGAAAGTCATGTCTATGCTTTTTTGCACTGGCCTACTGATCTACTATCTTGGTGGTGGGAGTGTTAGGGTTAGGGTTAGGGTTAGGGTTAGGGTTAGGGTATATTTACAGTGACACCCCCCGCTTCATCCGTCGACTGGGCGGTTGTATGGGTATGTCAAGGGCTTGCACGGGCCGGCGCATGTCGTTCAAACCACTAGTTCCAGTCATCAACTTTCTCCCCGGTGTAGGGGAGAGAAGAGGAGAGAAGAGGAGAGAGAGAGAGAGAGAGAGAGAGAGAGAGAGAGAGAGAGAGAGAGAGAGAGAGAGGAGCAGAAGGAGAATGAAAAGGGGAGGGGGGAATTTGTGGAGGGCATGTGTGTATAAGGTTAATATTTGGGTTTAGATTTAAATAGAGGGTTCAGGGGTGAGGGTTAGGTTTAGGGTTAGAGTGGGTGAGTTTTATGTTTTATAGTTAGAGGGTTAGGTTTTAGAGTTAGATGGTTAGGGTTAGGGTTAGGTTTTAAGGCTAGGGTTAGGTTTTAGAGTTAGATGGTTAGGGTTAGGTTTAGGGTTAGGGTTAGGTTTTAAGGCTAGGGTTAGGTTTTAGAGTTAGATGGTTAGGGTTAGGTTTAGAGTTAGATGGTTAGGGTTAGGTTTAGAGTTAGATGGTTAGGGTTAGGTTTAGAGTTAGATGGTTAGGGTTAGGTTTTAGAGTTAGATGGTTAGGGTTAGGTTTAGAGTTAGATGGTTAGGGTTAGGTTTAGAGTTAGATGGTTAGGGTTAGGTTTTAAGGCTAGGGTTAGGTTTTAGAGTTAGATGGTTAGGGTTAGGTTTAGAGTTAGATGGTTAGGGTTAGGTTTAGAGTTAGAGGGTTAGGGTTAGGGTTAGGGTTAGGTTAGGGTTAGGGTTAGGTTTGTGAATTTGTTGGATGTTTAAAGTGTGCCATGGGCTCTCACACTGTGCACGGGCACGCAAATGCTACTCCTTAGTTTAGAGAAGTTGCAGTGGACTGTTTAAGACAGGCCCAGTTTTACCATCGCTGGTATGCTGGGCCCTTGTTTTTACTTTTTCATTTTTGAACCCTTATAGCAGAGCATATGTTAAAGAAGTGTGTTTTAAGTTTGACCCAGTCTTACCATCGTTGGTATGCTGGGTCAGTACATTTACTTTGATGTATTTTATTTTAAACACAAACTTAACTAGCTGCTGGTCTGCGGCACACGATGGGCGGCTATGCTCAGACTCTCTGCTGGTGGTTGTTACTTTGATCCCCTCCCCGAGGGCCCACGTCCAGCCGGCCCCAGCCCCCCAACAGTTATAAGTGCTCTAAATCATAAGTGCTCAAATCAAACCAACACACACAAGTCAAAGAAATAAAAAAGGGGGAAAAAGAAGAGGGGCAAAACAAGGCAACAGGGGACAGGGACGGGTGGGCACGGGCCCTCTCCCAGGGGTCAATGTTTAATTTTTCACTTCATTAAGGCCCTAGGGCGCCACAGTATTGAGATCTTTTATCCATCATCTTTCTGCCGCCCATCGTTGTGCCGCAGACCAGCCTACTCCTGACTCCAATCCAGAAATTATTAGGTACTCCCACCCGTGGTCCCTGAAGTGCTCATACAGCACAGTTTCTTTCATTTGTCAATCAAATCTGATACAAGTACTGTTTAAGACGCTCGGCGAGCTTATTCTGAGTTTGTCCCACATACAGTTTGTTACATACTTTGCATTGAACAGAATACACCAGGTTGACCGAGTCCGGCTAAAAAGTCTACCATATTGGTTTTTCACCACCTGTGCATTTATTCTACACATATTTGATCGACTTGAAGTGTTTTATTTTTGTGCTGTTGAGGTTTGTCATTTTTCAGGGACGCACGGATGAGAGAATCCTTTAGGTTTTTTGTTTTTTTTCCTAAAAACAGACGAGAGAGATTTAAAATGTTGCTGGGTCCTGGGGTGAGAAGACTCGGTCCCCCTGTCTCTAGTTTAATTGTGTCATCCATGAATCAAAAATGAGAGAAGCAGTAGAGGTCGTCCAGTGGACGTTGTCGTCCTCCACTTCAAAAAATTCCTCCTCCAGAAGGTCCAGTGTTCTAAAGTTGTCAAATAAGAATGTGTTAACCTGTTCAATAATTTCCAGAATGGCTGGTGTTTGTGAGCGCGAACAATGTATGAGTGGCACAAAGATCTGTGCGTGTGGAAAAACTCGTCTTGTAAGCGCCATGAGAACCTGAAACTGTTTTTTGATGGTTTCAAATTGATTCAATCGTAGACAGTTATTCAGGCCTACTGCCAAAATGACTTTTTCTGTTGTTCTTTGAGTTTTCAGCTTATCTAAAATGGATCTCATGTGGTGCACCATGGCTCCCGGAAAGCTGTCCACTTGAACTGATGTATGTTCATAGGGGGGGAGTCTGGACAAATTGGAGTCACCTAGCACCAGAACCGGCTCCTCCACTGTCAGAGACCACCTCCGATTTTTTTGGGAGGTGTTCTCATGCCTCGTTGGCCTTCTGAGCTGAGTTCGGGGGGCCGGTTCTGGGCTCGGGCGGCCCGGGTCGGTCGCGGCGCCCACCAGGGCCTCCCCATCAGTAATTGGTGGGGTCGCCACACCCTGCTCGGGCCCTCGGCCTCCCCAGACCGCCCGGGAAAGTCCAGACTCCTCCACTTCAGGGGAAAAGAACAAACAGTCTGGATTTAAGACAGCCACATTGGACAACACTGGGTTCTGGTTCTTGCTATTGGCTGTGTGTACAGGGTCTGTGGTCTGGCAAAATCTCTCCTCTCCTATGGAGCTCATGGGAGAGTTTTGCTCAGCCTCCACTGCAGTCTGTGCCCAGGTCCCCGTCGGAGAGAGGTTAGGGTTAGGAGTCCGGTTAGGGTTAGAAGTCTGGCCAGGGTCATGATCAGGAACCCGGCCAGGGCCAGAAGTCCGGTTAGGGTTGGGAGTCCGGTTAGGGTTAGAAGTCCGGTTAGGGTTAGGAGTCCGGTTAGGGTTAGGAGTCCGGTTAGAGTTAGAAGCCCGGTTAGGGTTAGGAGTCTGGTTAGGGTTAGGAGTCCGGCTAGGGTTAGAAGCCCGGTTAGGGTTAGGAGCCCGGTTAGGGTTAGGAGACCGGTTAGGGTTAGGAGACCGGTTAGGGTTAGGGTTAGGGTTAGGGTTAGGGTTAGTTAGGGTTAGGGTTAGGGTTAGGTTAGGGTTAGGGTTAGGGTTAGGGTTAGGTTAGGGTTAGGGTTAGGGTTAGGGTTAGGGTTAGGGTTAGGGTTAGGGTTAGGGTTAGGTTAGGGTTAGGGTTAGGGTTAGGGTTAGGGTTAGGGTTAGGGGTTAGGGTTAGGTTAGGGTTAGGGTTAGGGTTAGGGTTAGGTTAGGGTTAGGGTTAGGGTTAGGGTTAGGTTAGGGTTAGGGTTAGGGTTAGGGTTAGGGTTAGGGTTAGGG
>JARQGW010000040.1:27500-32500 GCA_030710495.1 Labroides dimidiatus
GTTAGGGTTAGGGTTAGGGTTAGGGTTAGGGTTAGGGTTAGGGTTAGGGTTAGGGTTAGGGTTAGGGTTAGGGTTAGGGTTAGGGTTAGGGTTAGGGTTAGGGTTAGGGTTAGGGTTAGGGTTAGGGTTAGGGTTAGGGTTAGGGTTAGGGTTAGGGTTAGGGTTAGGGTTAGGGTTAGGGTTAGGGTTAGGGTTAGGGTTAGGGTTAGGGTTAGGGTTAGGGTTAGGGTTAGGGTTAGGGTTAGGGTTAGGGTTAGGGTTAGGGTTAGGGTTAGGGTTAGGGTTAGGGTTAGGGTTAGGGTTAGGGTTAGGGTTAGGGTTAGGGTTAGGGTTAGGGTTAGGGTTAGGGTTAGGGTTAGGGTTAGGGTTAGGGTTAGGGTTAGGGTTAGGGTTAGGGTTAGGGTTAGGGTTAGGGTTAGGGTTAGGGTTAGGGTTAGGGTTAGGGTTAGGGTTAGGGTTAGGGTTAGGGTTAGGGTTAGGGTTAGGGTTAGGGTTAGGGTTAGGGTTAGGGTTAGGGTTAGGGTTAGGGTTAGGGTTAGGGTTAGGGTTAGGGTTAGGGTTAGGGTTAGGGTTAGGGTTAGGGTTAGGGTTAGGGTTAGGGTTAGGGTTAGGGTTAGGGTTAGGGTTAGGGTTAGGGTTAGGGTTAGGGTTAGGGTTAGGGTTAGGGTTAGGGTTAGGGTTAGGGTTAGGGTTAGGGTTAGGGTTAGGGTTAGGGTTAGGGTTAGGGTTAGGGTTAGGGTTAGGGTTAGGGTTAGGGTTAGGGTTAGGGTTAGGGTTAGGGTTAGGGTTAGGGTTAGGGTTAGGGTTAGGGTTAGGGTTAGGGTTAGGGTTAGGGTTAGGGTTAGGGTTAGGGTTAGGGTTAGGGTTAGGGTTAGGGTTAGGGTTAGGGTTAGGGTTAGGGTTAGGGTTAGGGTTAGGGTTAGGGTTAGGGTTAGGGTTAGGGTTAGGGTTAGGGTTAGGGTTAGGGTTAGGGTTAGGGTTAGGGTTAGGGTTAGGGTTAGGGTTAGGGTTAGGGTTAGGGTTAGGGTTAGGGTTAGGGTTAGGGTTAGGGTTAGGGTTAGGGTTAGGGTTAGGGTTAGGGTTAGGGTTAGGGTTAGGGTTAGGGTTAGGGTTAGGGTTAGGGTTAGGGTTAGGGTTAGGGTTAGGGTTAGGGTTAGGGTTAGGGTTAGGGTTAGGGTTAGGGTTAGGGTTAGGGTTAGGGTTAGGGTTAGGGTTAGGGTTAGGGTTAGGGTTAGGGTTAGGGTTAGGGTTAGGGTTAGGGTTAGGGTTAGGGTTAGGGTTAGGGTTAGGGTTAGGGTTAGGGTTAGGGTTAGGGTTAGGGTTAGGGTTAGGGTTAGGGTTAGGGTTAGGGTTAGGGTTAGGGTTAGGGTTAGGGTTAGGGTTAGGGTTAGGGTTAGGGTTAGGGTTAGGGTTAGGGTTAGGGTTAGGGTTAGGGTTAGGGTTAGGGTTAGGGTTAGGGTTAGGGTTAGGGTTAGGGTTAGGGTTAGGGTTAGGGTTAGGGTTAGGGTTAGGGTTAGGGTTAGGGTTAGGGTTAGGGTTAGGGTTAGGGTTAGGGTTAGGGTTAGGGTTAGGGTTAGGGTTAGGGTTAGGGTTAGGGTTAGGGTTAGGGTTAGGGTTAGGGTTAGGGTTAGGGTTAGGGTTAGGGTTAGGGTTAGGGTTAGGGTTAGGGTTAGGGTTAGGGTTAGGGTTAGGGTTAGGGTTAGGGTTAGGGTTAGGGTTAGGGTTAGGGTTAGGGTTAGGGTTAGGGTTAGGGTTAGGGTTAGGGTTAGGGTTAGGGTTAGGGTTAGGGTTAGGGTTAGGGTTAGGGTTAGGGTTAGGGTTAGGGTTAGGGTTAGGGTTAGGGTTAGGGTTAGGGTTAGGGTTAGGGTTAGGGTTAGGGTTAGGGTTAGGGTTAGGGTTAGGGTTAGGGTTAGGGTTAGGGTTAGGGTTAGGGTTAGGGTTAGGGTTAGGGTTAGGGTTAGGGTTAGGGTTAGGGTTAGGGTTAGGGTTAGGGTTAGGGTTAGGGTTAGGGTTAGGGTTAGGGTTAGGGTTAGGGTTAGGGTTAGGGTTAGGGTTAGGGTTAGGGTTAGGGTTAGGGTTAGGGTTAGGGTTAGGGTTAGGGTTAGGGTTAGGGTTAGGGTTAGGGTTAGGGTTAGGGTTAGGGTTAGGGTTAGGGTTAGGGTTAGGGTTAGGGTTAGGGTTAGGGTTAGGGTTAGGGTTAGGGTTAGGGTTAGGGTTAGGGTTAGGGTTAGGGTTAGGGTTAGGGTTAGGGTTAGGGTTAGGGTTAGGGTTAGGGTTAGGGTTAGGGTTAGGGTTAGGGTTAGGGTTAGGGTTAGGGTTAGGGTTAGGGTTAGGGTTAGGGTTAGGGTTAGGGTTAGGGTTAGGGTTAGGGTTAGGGTTAGGGTTAGGGTTAGGGTTAGGGTTAGGGTTAGGGTTAGGGTTAGGGTTAGGGTTAGGGTTAGGGTTAGGGTTAGGGTTAGGGTTAGGGTTAGGGTTAGGGTTAGGGTTAGGGTTAGGGTTAGGGTTAGGGTTAGGGTTAGGGTTAGGGTTAGGGTTAGGGTTAGGGTTAGGGTTAGGGTTAGGGTTAGGGTTAGGGTTAGGGTTAGGGTTAGGGTTAGGGTTAGGGTTAGGGTTAGGGTTAGGGTTAGGGTTAGGGTTAGGGTTAGGGTTAGGGTTAGGGTTAGGGTTAGGGTTAGGGTTAGGGTTAGGGTTAGGGTTAGGGTTAGGGTTAGGGTTAGGGTTAGGGTTAGGGTTAGGGTTAGGGTTAGGGTTAGGGTTAGGGTTAGGGTTAGGGTTAGGGTTAGGGTTAGGGTTAGGGTTAGGGTTAGGGTTAGGGTTAGGGTTAGGGTTAGGGTTAGGGTTAGGGTTAGGGTTAGGGTTAGGGTTAGGGTTAGGGTTAGGGTTAGGGTTAGGGTTAGGGTTAGGGTTAGGGTTAGGGTTAGGGTTAGGGTTAGGGTTAGGGTTAGGGTTAGGGTTAGGGTTAGGGTTAGGGTTAGGGTTAGGGTTAGGGTTAGGGTTAGGGTTAGGGTTAGGGTTAGGGTTAGGGTTAGGGTTAGGGTTAGGGTTAGGGTTAGGGTTAGGGTTAGGGTTAGGGTTAGGGTTAGGGTTAGGGTTAGGGTTAGGGTTAGGGTTAGGGTTAGGGTTAGGGTTAGGGTTAGGGTTAGGGTTAGGGTTAGGGTTAGGGTTAGGGTTAGGGTTAGGGTTAGGGTTAGGGTTAGGGTTAGGGTTAGGGTTAGGGTTAGGGTTAGGGTTAGGGTTAGGGTTAGGGTTAGGGTTAGGGTTAGGGTTAGGGTTAGGGTTAGGGTTAGGGTTAGGGTTAGGGTTAGGGTTAGGGTTAGGGTTAGGGTTAGGGTTAGGGTTAGGGTTAGGGTTAGGGTTAGGGTTAGGGTTAGGGTTAGGGTTAGGGTTAGGGTTAGGGTTAGGGTTAGGGTTAGGGTTAGGGTTAGGGTTAGGGTTAGGGTTAGGGTTAGGGTTAGGGTTAGGGTTAGGGTTAGGGTTAGGGTTAGGGTTAGGGTTAGGGTTAGGGTTAGGGTTAGGGTTAGGGTTAGGGTTAGGGTTAGGGTTAGGGTTAGGGTTAGGGTTAGGGTTAGGGTTAGGGTTAGGGTTAGGGTTAGGGTTAGGGTTAGGGTTAGGGTTAGGGTTAGGGTTAGGGTTAGGGTTAGGGTTAGGGTTAGGGTTAGGGTTAGGGTTAGGGTTAGGGTTAGGGTTAGGGTTAGGGTTAGGGTTAGGGTTAGGGTTAGGGTTAGGGTTAGGGTTAGGGTTAGGGTTAGGGTTAGGGTTAGGGTTAGGGTTAGGGTTAGGGTTAGGGTTAGGGTTAGGGTTAGGGTTAGGGTTAGGGTTAGGGTTAGGGTTAGGGTTAGGGTTAGGGTTAGGGTTAGGGTTAGGGTTAGGGTTAGGGTTAGGGTTAGGGTTAGGGTTAGGGTTAGGGTTAGGGTTAGGGTTAGGGTTAGGGTTAGGGTTAGGGTTAGGGTTAGGGTTAGGGTTAGGGTTAGGGTTAGGGTTAGGGTTAGGGTTAGGGTTAGGGTTAGGGTTAGGGTTAGGGTTAGGGTTAGGGTTAGGGTTAGGGTTAGGGTTAGGGTTAGGGTTAGGGTTAGGGTTAGGGTTAGGGTTAGGGTTAGGGTTAGGGTTAGGGTTAGGGTTAGGGTTAGGGTTAGGGTTAGGGTTAGGGTTAGGGTTAGGGTTAGGGTTAGGGTTAGGGTTAGGGTTAGGGTTAGGGTTAGGGTTAGGGTTAGGGTTAGGGTTAGGGTTAGGGTTAGGGTTAGGGTTAGGGTTAGGGTTAGGGTTAGGGTTAGGGTTAGGGTTAGGGTTAGGGTTAGGGTTAGGGTTAGGGTTAGGGTTAGGGTTAGGGTTAGGGTTAGGGTTAGGGTTAGGGTTAGGGTTAGGGTTAGGGTTAGGGTTAGGGTTAGGGTTAGGGTTAGGGTTAGGGTTAGGGTTAGGGTTAGGGTTAGGGTTAGGGTTAGGGTTAGGGTTAGGGTTAGGGTTAGGGTTAGGGTTAGGGTTAGGGTTAGGGTTAGGGTTAGGGTTAGGGTTAGGGTTAGGGTTAGGGTTAGGGTTAGGGTTAGGGTTAGGGTTAGGGTTAGGGTTAGGGTTAGGGTTAGGGTTAGGGTTAGGGTTAGGGTTAGGGTTAGGGTTAGGGTTAGGGTTAGGGTTAGGGTTAGGGTTAGGGTTAGGGTTAGGGTTAGGGTTAGGGTTAGGGTTAGGGTTAGGGTTAGGGTTAGGGTTAGGGTTAGGGTTAGGGTTAGGGTTAGGGTTAGGGTTAGGGTTAGGGTTAGGGTTAGGGTTAGGGTTAGGGTTAGGGTTAGGGTTAGGGTTAGGGTTAGGGTTAGGGTTAGGGTTAGGGTTAGGGTTAGGGTTAGGGTTAGGGTTAGGGTTAGGGTTAGGGTTAGGGTTAGGGTTAGGGTTAGGGTTAGGGTTAGGGTTAGGGTTAGGGTTAGGGTTAGGGTTAGGGTTAGGGTTAGGGTTAGGGTTAGGGTTAGGGTTAGGGTTAGGGTTAGGGTTAGGGTTAGGGTTAGGGTTAGGGT